>KZ309325.1:284293-314105 GCA_000376725.2 Ladona fulva | reverse complement strand
AAACGGAAGTGTGCTACACCACTCAAAGGGGAAAAACACAAAGGAAGCAGCTTGATAACTGGTTGCCTTATGCCTCTGGAGGCTCAAAGGGTATCAATCTAAGTCTAGTTGGCGCCTATGCGCCCTTACAATGTTCCTGTCTCATGTACTTACTTGTGCTTACTTAATCGCGCTTCTTCGACGGGCGACGATAGATGACAGACAGCAAGTTAGCGTCTGTTACTGTCCCGATTAAGCGGAATACTGTCCCGATTAAGCGATTAAATTATGTATTACATCAATAGTTTGGTTTCCGTTCCTCGAGATTTGGCCCAAATAAGCGGCTGCCCCAATAAAACGGTGGCCCAATTAAGCGGAATTGACTGTATATATATATATCCGGAGAAGCATCTATATAAAGAGATATGTATTGTACTTTCTTGGAAATTTTTAGCAGTAAGTGAGGGTAGCATTATAACAAAAAAATTAAGCTACATATTATGCATCTCTGTGATAACTTTCAGCAATAGAAACACAAAAAAGTATCGGTAGTTGTGTCATGTCTTCTTCAAAGTCAGAATGGACAGAGTTGGATATGCACCATTCCTTCTTCAAATCCTTTCCTTAAATTAAATACCTAATATACATACAATTTATCTACAGTGTAAATTGCCATGGGAATCCAAGAAAAGCCATGCACAGCATCAATCAGGGAAATTTTTATTGGCACTAAATGAATTTGCATAAGGCATCTTATGTGAATATAATAGCAAAAAAATCCTTTCTTAAATATTTTATTAACATTAACCCTTTGTACTTGTCCACCAGCTTGCAAGCTGAGACCCAACTTGTGGTATTTAAATATTTAAATCCAAATATTTAGCCTTCTCAAAAACTATAACTTATATATCACTAATTTTGCTGGTGAAATTCTGAAAAATTAGTATTTTACAGTCAAATATTAGTTCCTTCCATAGAAAATGGGTCAGGGTGATTTCGTGGAAGATGGTGCACACCCAAGAAAAATCCCAAGGAAGAATGGACTTGAAAAAAGTCTGATGGGACTGGGAATCAAATCCGGGTCTCCTGTCATGCTTCCATGACAGCGAATAATGCCACCATATGGACAAACTTGCAATGTCCTTTGCTTACAAAGTCTCCTGAATGGCTTGAAAAAATGTTCTGCCGGGATAGCTCAATGGACAGAGCACCCAACCGGTAATTGAGAGACCTGAATTCGATTCCTGGTCCCGTCAGACTATAATGTTAAACATGTTAACTTCCTTGGGATGTTAGTTCTTTATAATAAAAATTTACATATGAATATTTCCATGAATAAACATTAACATTCTCTCCTAATCTGTCAAAGTTGACCTTAAAATTCAACTCTTGTATGATAAAATTTGAAACAATCTTCCAAAAAGAGGCCTTCATCACAATCAGGGCATCAATGGACAGTGCCCCTTCTTTTCCTCTTGCTGAGCACACTTGGCATCTTCACTGAGGAATGGACTTCTTCCTGACCACAGGGATTTTTTTCAATGTAGTGCCTTTCAACTAAATGGTGGTGATGGAGTAATTTGTAAAATGAGGCCCCACACTTTTGGAACAGTTGTTGATTTAGCAAAAGTTCAGATGATCTATCTTATTTTGACTTATTGTGAATGGAAACATTCAATTATCACATAAATAATTTCAAATACCATTTCTTAGATTATTTTGCTGAATAAATAGGTATGGCTGAAGTTTCTGGTCTTCCCAGATCAATCCTCCCATTGCTATATTGTATTCTAAAATACAAACAGCTTTATATTTTCCATCCTTCTCAAAAAAGTTGATGTTATGGACAGTTGAAATAAATGTAAAGGGTATTTTATCCTTCCACTTCATAACCATAATTTTTCGCTAACTTATGATTAACATGTATAACATTATAAGAGAAATGTCAACAAAGTGCAAAAACTTACATGTAATAGAATGGAAGGTAGGTCTTTGAAAAAATTATTCTCAATTCATTACAATATATTTAACTTGAAGAGAAGGAACAAAGCAGATGGACATTTTAAGAAACCCATTTTAAATTTTAAGAAGAATATATTCAAGAACAGCATCTTCAGATTCAGTCTGTTTTGGCATAGAATAAAATTTCCTAGGCTAGGGAATTCCCTGCTTCCCTCTCTTCTTCAAAGTGAACGTTGGTGGAGGTCTTCAGAAATTTTGGAAGTGATTCCAAATAGGAGCGTACAATGCATTTGGAGCATAGTGTCCTTATTTTTTGGCAAAGAACCTATTCTTCATAGTGCCATTGAGATCCATTTGCTGCAGTGGTAAAGGTTCCCTTGTTAGATATAGATTCAAATCTATCCTTGGACATCATTTTAGAGAAAATTTCCATTTTCAAAAGTGGGTTTTGTGAAAAGTATGAAAGGGTGGTGTGTTTCCGTACAATACCATCACCATTACAAACCCTAAATACACATAAATTTCCCCAAAGTCAACAGCCTTCCAACTGTTCAGTTGCAAACAACAGAATAAAGTATTACTGTGGGCTCGAAGGTTTCCACGGTGATCTGTTGTTCTCTGCATTCTCACGGTTCCACCGTGATCGTAAACAACAGATAATGATGACATTTTGCCAGTATTTCAGCTTCTTCAGGTCAAACATAAGTGTTTTGGGATTTCATCCTTCTTATATACTCCAGTCTCTGTCGCTGCTCGTCTGTGATTGGTCCATCCTTTTTTCACTTCGTGATTGGTTGGTTTTCTCCATGACTGTTCTGAGAACCCCTTTCCAGGAGTTCTGAAGAAAGTATCCATCCTCTCTATTTATTAGTTTTGGTGTTTTGTATATCTCGATTTATTCCCTTATAACCCGTGGATAATATAATTTTTCTTTGGAGATTATTTTTGCCTCTTCAAATCTTATTTCATGTCCAGGTTTGCTCCACGCATGTTCTGCGATGGCCGATAGGTTGAATTGCTTATTTTTTGTTGCCCGTTTGTGTTCTTGTATGCGGGTTCTTAATGGTCTGCAGGTCTCCCCAACATAAGGCTTCCCAAAGGAGCAAGGGACATGGCATATGCCATCTTGTAGGTCCTGTGGTAGTCTGTCTTTGACACTTGGTAGACTCTCATTTAGTTTTGTCACACAGTTGAAACAGGTAACAATCCTATGTTTTTCTGAGAATTCTGGCTTTCCTTTCAGTCATTCCTGTGATGAAAGGAATGATGGCGTATCCTTTCCGCTTGTCGGCAAAGGTTACGCCATCTTCCTTCCTTCATAAATTTTCTCCATACCATGGTATTGCTGTACCCATTACCAGAGCCATTAAATGTTCCCTTTCTGCATCAATAGGGTCGGCATCAGATAGTTTGTAAGCTCGATGGACTAATGTCCTGATCAGAGATATCTTTTGCATCAGGTGATGATGTGATGTGGTGTTGAGGTATTGGTCCATGTGGGTTCTCTTCTGGTAAACGGAATGGCCAAATTTCCCATTGTCCTCCTTCACCAAGACATCCAAGAAGGGCAGTTGTTTATCTCTTTCTATATCCATTGTGAATTTGATGGACGGATGTTGGGAATTCAGGTGCTGGAGAAACCTTTCTAGCTCCTGTTTGCACTGCGGCTAGATGACAAACGTTTCGTCAACTTAGCAAAGCCATAAATTAGGCTTTTTCATGCATTTCCATAGCCTTTTTCTCAAACACTGTTCCATTGCCTTTTTCTCAAACCAAACATTTTTAAGTCTTTCTCTAAATTTGTAGTGAAATTCTACACAAATAATACATGCTAATATTAAAAAAGCTTAGCTAGTCATCAATGGTTTGAAATTCATAATACCTGTGAGCCCATTGCAGAGCCAGGAATCTTTGAAATCTCCTCCATTGAAGCTGAGACAGAAAATCGCCTCTTCAAGCGTTCCTCAACCGCTGCAACCATTGCAGATGATGTTAGGTGTCCATATTTCTTCTGCCAAGTGTATGTATCAAGAGAAACTTCCTTTTTCAACAATCTCCTCATGGGACGTTTGGGTGCTGAAGGTCGTAAATCTAATGAGATATGTTTAATTGATTAGTAATCAAAATTAAGAAAATAATAATAGCTAACCAAGTTTTTCCAGCAACAGCATGGGAATTTATTTGTCACTTGTCTCTGTGATCATTCAAATTATTTAAATGGATGCAATTGTGGATTCTTGTTTCCATTTACAAAAAATAAATAATACTAGAAGGTGATAGGGTGAGAGTGATATAAGCATCCATTCTCACAGACGCCAATTAACAGCTCAAGGATGGAAGTTTCTTTTAAAATTTTAAATATAAGTTACAAAGATGTTACGCATAAATATTTTAGAAAGATGCAAAAGTTTTCTTACATATAGATATTGAAGTATTTTTTATAAATCAATGACAACTTATAAACATTTAAGAAATCATAAGTATAGGGTCTTCAAAAGTTCCAGGAAATTTAGCAGGAATTCCAGGCATTGTTGTGCAATAGGAGCAGGTAAATCTTCATTCTGAGAGCTTAATGGACCACTCTCATAAATAAATATAATAATAAATAAAAATACAGAAAGTTAGGTTAAAACCTTCTATTTCCTTGGCAGGTTGTATGTATGCTGGGAGTTTGACATATGTTGCAGGAGTGTTATGAAGACAAGCAACTGGAACTGCTGCACAGTCTTGCAAATGGAGAACTATTCGAGCTGCATCAGTCGACATGCACAAACCCAAAATGGGAGCATGCATTGATAGTGAAGAGAGTGGAAGACCTCGTCTTGTATCCCAAACCATAACACTTTTATCTTCAGATCCTGCATGTTGAGAAATAAATTATTATCCATTAGAAAGTGAAACAAACAAAATGGAAAATTAATGACATAACTGTAACATGTTCAATTAATATCTACATATGGTTAATATGTATCAATATGGTTATAAATTACTTATATTGGTGACTTGGCTCAAGAAAATTTAAACAGAGTATTTTCATTTCTTAACTGCTATTTTATCTTATAAAGGAATAAATGATTGAATAAATAAAAGTTCAGAATTGGCTTTTACTTTGGTAGGCACTTGACAGCTTTTTAAAACTTACTCCTTAAACACTTAAATCAAATTCAATATTGTTAGGCGTGACTTCGTGGAAAGCCATGATGCAAATGAAAGTGAACACTTAGTACTTTTCCACACAAATTTATTCAATTGCGACCGGTTTCGTAAAGTAACTTACATCTTCTGGCAATAAGGAATACGTAAACATCGCTTAAATACAGAAATTTGAGGGGAGGTGAGGGTGGGAAGGAAGGAGGGAGGGGGAGGATCAGGTGAAGAGTTTGCTTGGTAAGGTGAGGAGGGGTGAAGGGTTTAGGAACAATTGCTCGTTCGCCAGCTTAAATTCCAGACTTAAATCAAATTTTACAAAAGAAACTAATTTTATTTACAACCTGGCATATCAGGCCATTATCACTAATATAAGGTAAAATTGCACATGCATTTCTCATGTGTCTTTAACCTAGGGTAAAATGGGTAGTTATGACACTGATTTAATTTATAAAATACTCCTTACTGAAAATTTTGAAAAGTCGATGGAAAATGCTCCTTTTTATGTTTAGGGCAAGAAATTCTATTAATAGTCTTCCAAATCAACTAATAGCCGTTAAATTTAAAATTCTGAATTTACAAATAAATTAAAATTTAAACTTTAAAAAAAGGATACAAGCTATATCATGAGAATATTTCTATAAGATTAGAGTTTGTAACTCTTAAATGAAATGCTGAAACTTTGTTTACAGAACAGATATAAATAAGGCTTTCAGTTGCAAACTTCACAGCTTTGTATGCAGAGAAAAATATGCCAGTAGATAAATAAAATAATTTTATTAATACTATTCACTACTTACATAAGCTTGAAGTGCAACTATACCCAATACAATTGGTTTACAATAAATTCTCCAAATCTTTACCATCCAAATACAGTAAAAATTTGCAATCACAAAATTGAGAGGAGTAAAAAATTCTCATTTTATTATTGCAAGACTCCGTTTACATGCGACATAATGTCAAAAATTACATGCATTCAAATGCAATGCAAAATAAGATGAGTTGTTTCTCATGAACCAGCCAGCAGAAACCTCCCATGATTAAATAATGTTTGTCCTCCATTAAATTGTGAGAATTTGAAGTCTTCAGAATTATTCAACTTTANCATGAAACGCTAACACACAGAATGCTTTCTCCTCCCCAGTCGCCATTTTACCATTCTAGCGAATGTAGCGCAGCGTAGCGGACAGAAGGAGAACTGGTGGCTGCATGCGATATTTAATAAAATGTATTGAAATGATCTTTCAGCTGGTAAGGGTTTTGTATGTGTAATTTAAATTAGCACTGAATAACAGAACATTAAAATCGGAAACATCATTTACGGACACTCTGTATATATAGGTAGATATATCTTTATGACACACTAAAATTAATTAAATAAATGTTCTTCTCATTGTGATTCATTTTTTTCCTGTAGGACCTCATTCTGCTATGGCATAAAACATTTTGTTTCTTCTATGAATGTTGGTTCTCAAAGTTAAAGCTGGGATATTAAACTTATGTTGCAATACTCCACTTGCTTCTACAGCATGAAGAATTTCACTTTCCTTACCTAGAGAAAGATGTTTCATATACTTTATATTCACATCCATTTTACTTAAGCAATCCCAGTATCCTCCTCACTTTTGAGAATGCTTTGGAATTAAATAAGGAAAATAATGCATGTCAATGAAGATGGAGTTTGGGTTTTTTGCAGAGTGGTGTAAACTTCTCATGGTCTTTTTACATCACGTTATTTTGTAAAGCCTATTTTAGATGGTCATATACTCCACATCAGTTGTAGACATAATATTTTACTTGATGGTAACAGAAAATTAACAAAAGAGATCGACTTGCACTTAAATCCATGGTTTTCGGGACTTCGACAATCATGACAAATGGTTTCATAAATCTGACTTAAATCCCGGGGTCTGATTTTGTGACTTACTGCTTGTCGATATCAGTCCACAAGTCAGCCATCTTCAGATATTTGTCAATGGAAATCCACCAAAGCAATATTGTAAACTAAGTTGTCAATTGAGATCCTTGCTTCCTCCATGTTGATGTTGGTACCAATTTGGTAGGCAAGAATGGGCAAATCAGTAGACAAGTAGAAGTAAACAAACATGGCAGAGCATTAAGTTGCAGCCTATTTCCTTGCGGAAGAAAAAAAGAAAGAGGGGTGAAAAAAATCACCCATAGACATGTTAGGGATATTTTAAATCCTTATGATGTTTTGGCAGAAGAATTCCTGAGAATATTCAGGTTATCATAGGAAGTTGTCAAAAATTTGACTGATTTTAAACACCTCATGTGAGACAACATATATGAGAAACTGGAATCCTGATTCATATAAGGATATTCATGACCATTTTCTAATTAAATGAATTTATATTGGAGTTATTATTGTTTATGGTATACTTAATATTGATTCCTCTATAGAATGACTGCAGTTATTCCTTTATCAGATTCTATGTGCTTAAAACTTTGCTAGTGGTAGGATGCTATATCAGGAGATTTGGGCAAGAGTACTTACATGCCCTGTCACAGTGAAAGTTTGCAATAACATAGCCTGCAATCAATTAATAACACTATCAATAACAACCCTTATATGAATATCAACTATATTTTCTCTGAATTCCCTGATTAACTTCTTCATTTCTGGGTCCGTATTCTCAGATTTTCAGGTCACTGAGGTACTTTTCCTATATCGGTGTCATTATTTAGCAGTATTAGAAGTATACGAGTAAAAGTTGCTTGAATAGATTTTTACAATTTTCGTTTCTCAGGTATTATTTCAGGAGGTCCCAAAAATCGAATTCCTACATTTATGTACCCTAGCATTGAACGACAGAACAATTTGGATGCACACTATCTAAAATAGTCACATAATCACAAACACTTTTTATATGCCAAGTAATATCTAATTAGGTCTAGGGGAAATACCATATAAAGATTTATTAAAAAGCCGCCCCATGTATTTTGAACAGGCAAAATTTAAACCATCCTAGCACTGAACCCAGGATTTATGGTAAATTTCCAGTTACTACTATGATTCAAAAGCTCCTCCATTATATATCCTGAACTGAACTATGGATCAAGTTGGAAGTGGCACACCTTGAGTGCGAAATATTGTCACAAATGTTATGCACATGCCAAATCACAGCTCTCTGGCTTCTCAGAAGGTGACCCAAATCTATATAAAAATATTGGATGTATGTATCTCAAGAACCAGACATTGCACAACTTTCAAACTTTAAACATAGTTAAATATCTTTTCTGTGCAGAACATACACTACTTTTTAATTAACTCACTGTCCCTGGTTAGACTCCAGATGTTAAAAACTGTTGCAATATTTCTTTTGATTTTAGTAGTAATCTCCCTACAGGCGTTTTTCATTTTTCTTTTGTTCTTGTTCCCGTCTACTGGAAGTTCTCTCTGAATAAAAGATTTTCCAGCTGTTCGCCTGGTTCTTGCACATGTAGGTTGTTTACTTTACCTAGCTCCGTAAAATCCCTCGTCATCATTCTCCACAAGTTGAAATCTTTAACAGGTTATGGGCCCAGAACGACATCCATGAAGTGCCGCTGTATAATATTAATTTTTTTTGTGGTAAATGTTTTATTTAGCAAAAATGAGCGAATCACAGGTGTTGCAGGCATACGGTTTCAAAAAACTCGTGGGCTGGGAGAACTGTTATGATTGGTTGTTTGCTATGACAAATTATTTACGATGAAATGGTTTATGAAGCTGCATTTGAGGAACGGACTCAGGTGATGGCATGGAGCGTAGGAATGATAAAGCGTTGGCAGATATTTGCCTCATGGTACAGCCAGTGGTGTATCCTCATGTTTGACCCCAAAAGAAGCCTGGAATGCTTTATCCAAAGCATATGAAGATAAAGGTAAATGGCGGTACGTTTCCCTGCTTCACTCGATGTGTCAGATGCGATTGGATAAGTTTGAATCCATGGACGCATACATTAGCAAGGTGATCATATCGGCGCACAAGTTGGTAGGCGTTGGTGAGCCAATGGCTGAGAATTTTGTTGCTACGATGCTGCTTCAGGGGCTGCCAAATTCATATGATAATCTCGTCATGGCAATCATGAGCGGTGAGTTTGGATCGTGTGAAAACGATATTACTCGATGAGAGCTACCGGAAGAGCATCAGTGCTAGGCAAAATTCTAGTGTTCCTGATTCCAATTCCCTGTACTCTAAACCCACCCACACTGACATGTACATACCTTTTGACTCCAATCACCACATATCTCAAAAGTTAGCTCCCTTCCACTCCATGATAAACAGGCTTCTAAAAGTACCGCTTTCACAGAAAGACTTCAATGCAAAATTTTCACACATCAGGAACGTCATAAAACTAAATGGCTATGACACATCTGTAGTCAACAATATACTGAGAAAACACAAACATAAACTCAACTTGAATCAACGCACAACCTTAAAAACTTCAGGAGACAAAGAACACAAATACATAAAATTTCCTTTCGCATCTGGAATCACCAATAAACTGAAACCCATATGAATAACAAGTGTGAAAAAAGTTATTCCTTTGGGATTTTCGTAGGTTTTACAACCTACTAAGTTACTTTCCTTTCCTTTATCCTTGTGATTTCCTGGGGGGAAATAACCTCATAACACCGCTTTGTGAGCCGGCTGCCTCTGTGAGGACCTCGGACGGCAGGTTGTGCCACTATGTGGAGACTGCCAGTCTTGCTCACAAAGCATTCCCTTAACAGTGTGAGAGAGACGTGGCATGGTAGTTCAGTGGGTAGAATACCTGCCCGGAAAGTGGGAGACCTGGGTTCGAGTCTCTGTCGTGTCGCTATTTTTCACACTTGTTATTCCTTTGGGATTTTTGTAGGTTTTACAACCTACTAAGTTACCTTCCTTTCCTTTATCCTTGAAACCCATATTTTCCAAATTCAATTTCACTCCAATACTTTCCAATAGCAATAAACTTTCAAACCTTCTTCCAAATCCTAAAGATCCCATTCCAACATTAAATAAATCCAGCATCTACGAAATATCTTGTCAAGATTGCGACAAAGTCTACTATGGACAAACAAAAAGGAAAATAGAAACTAGATTTAAAGATTACCTGGCCCACTTTAAACACAACCACATTAACAGATCAAGCGTCGCACAACACATCCAAGAAAACAATCACAAAATTAACAGAGACAACTTAAAACTCATAAGATCAGTACACAAGCCCTCGAAACTTGACGCGTATGAAAGCCTTTTCATTCATTCCAACCGTGACCGTGTTATGAACAGCGATACTGGACCAATACCTTCTTCTGTTTTGTTCTCCCTAATTGACGTCACACCACAAAAGACATAAATACCCCTTCCCCCCCCCTTCCACACTCAGTTATTCTTCTCTCCCGAAGATGGCAACTTAGGTATCGAAATACGTATCAAGAACAATACTTGCTTAGCGAGACCACAGAGAACCCCAACCCCCGCTGGTGGGAATTCTTCAACGGTTAGTTTCTTTGCAAACAACGGCTATTTGGAGCTTTTATCTAACTCTGACGGCTGTACTCTAAGGGCAAAAAGGCCAGCGCTTCATCCTCGGCTGTGAAGGTGTGGAAATGCTGGAACTGCGGTGAAAAGGGGCATCTTAAAACGCAGTGCCTTCAGTTACGGAAGAAGAAGATTCTGAATGAGAGCAGAGCTGACGTTCAGGGAGAGAAGAATGCAGAAGATAGGAGAAATAAAAGAAGTCTTCTGTCGGCTTCATTGTCTGACTCAAATTGGTTCGTCGATTCCAGATCATTTATGCCTATGTCACCCCATGGAGATGGTTTGCATGATTATTGCCCTGATACTGAAGGTCACGTAGAGATTACTGTGGGTAATAATGGTAGGCTTGTAAGTAGAGGTGTTGGAATTGTAAGTTTGAGTGTAAGTGATAATATTTCTGAACTCAAAAATGTTTTACATGTTCCTGGCTTGAAAGAGAATATGCTTTCTGTTAGCCAAATAACAGACAAAGGGATCACTGTTGTCTGTAATGAAAAGGGTTGCAGAATGTTTGACAATGATTTTATATGTAATGGTACAGTACTTGCCACTGCAAGTAGAACAAGTAATGGCAAGTAATGGTAAAGTAAGTAATTACCATTTAGATGTTAAATCAAAACCGGCCCTTGTTTGTAAAGATGATGGTTATGAGTTGTGGCATCCAAGAATGAGTCATTTGGGTAAGCAAAACATGTTGTTGTTTCAAGGCAAACTGAGTGATTGTATTGATTTTAAATGTGAATCTGCAGGTGATTGTGATGTTTGTGTTCTTGGGAAACAACATAGGAAACCTTTCCCTAAGGAAGATGGTACTAGGGCACATGAGCTATTAGGTCTTGTTCATTCAGATCTCTGTGATTTTGGTGCAAATGTAAAGTCATGGAATGGGTCAAGGTACTCACTCTTATAGATGATTTTTCTAAGAGGGCAACTGTTTATTTTCTGAAAAGTAAGTCTGAAACCAAAGGTGTGTGATTGATTTTGTAAATATGGCTGAAAATGTTACTGGTAAAATCTAGCGTCTAGTTTTAAGTCTTTCCTGTGTTATTTTATAGTTTATCTCTGTTTAGTGCATAGTATTTATACTTATTTAGTGCTTCAATTAAAGTTAAGTGAATTTTCCGTAGTGGTGAGTGCTTTTATTTCAGAAGTGTGCACAGGAGATCCATGAAGCTGTGAATCCAAGTGAGCGTTAAGTACCATCCATCTTTATATTATAATATTTTTTCCCTCACTGACCAGCTTTTCGCCTATTTCTACTTGTTTGTTTACAATTTTTCATTCTTAAGTACCAAAACATCTTTTATTTGCCTTACTTGCTACATATTATCTCCAAGTTAAAACCTTCAATAATTCTTCGTTAGCAGCATATTTTTACTGTATTTTACTCGAACCATACTCATAGATACTCAGTAGCTAAAACATCCCTATTTTGTATTAAATTAATTTAAACTTTACCTTGAATAAATAAACTCCATTTCACATCTATCCGTCCGTTAGCAAATTTATTCCCCGTAAGTTTCATCTTGAAATAGAAATTTAGCCCATTTCCTTGGGTGAGGTCAGTCAGGTAAAGCCTACTTATGGCTCGCGAAAGGAGGATGGAAACCAACCCCCTGTGGGCATGGGTCTGCCGCCTTGAGAGGGCTGTGGGGGAGCTTCGCTCGTTGATTCTAAGGAGTGGAAGTACCTCGATGAGGGGGAGGGGAGCTCTCAACTCTGCGGCAGTTCCTTCCGCGTCGACTTCTGTGGCCTGCCCCAGAATCAACGCTGGTTGGTCTGTCGCGGAGGCGGTGATGCCCACTCCTAACCTCTACTATATCTCTTTATATAGACGCTACATATATATATAGATATATATANTCCGGAGAAGCGTCTATATAAAGAAATATACATACATATATATAGGATACTAAAGATGAGGCAGAAGGAATTGCCTCACTGAGCCGGCGATTTTTTTGCCGTAAAGCCCTAGGTTTGGACACCTAGGAAAGAAGTGGACATCCACCCTGGGCATCATGGGTTCGATTCTAGGAGGCCCCTAAAAAGGCTATTTTCCCATAAGAATGCATTGGACGCTTTTTTTACATTTTTTGGAAATTTTTTTCAGGATGAAATTAAAAGGTAAAGCTAAAGTTCAAGAAATGAACTAAAGTAAGGAGTTGCCTCTGCATTAAACTATCTATTTGGATGATTGCACAATGAAGGGCATAATGGCTCATAATGGCTGCATAATGGCTCATAGAGGCATTAGATAGGACACTTCAAGACCATAGATAAAATTAACGTTTGATGAGTGGCAGGTGACTTAAGGGAAACATTGCCCATTGTTTCAAAGTCTTTCTGATGAACTATGCCTAAAAGCATCACATCTGAGGAGACAATTGAAGATATTGAAACTGACAATAAATAAGAGAGCTTTTCTCATGAATGATGCCACAGCTGTGTCACTTTTGACTCAATAATTGGCTTTAGGTATTAGATATTTAAGGCTTGAGCAATTCCATGTAGTTTCTGTAATATGGTAATAGCAGTTAATGATCTGAATAAGAAAGTCCTTTCAAATATGACAAAGAATTGCGGTAATCTCAAGTGACTTTTTGAGAGATTAATCAAAGCTTTAAAAAATGAGAAAGTATATAATATACAGTTTGTAAATATGCAAATGGTTTCAGCAAATTGTATTAATTTAGAGAAATTACAAAAAATCCAGCTCAGACTACTTTACCAAGTGGATTTTCTAAATTTAATGTGAGTATGTGATCCAGCAACCCACATTTTAGAAATTGAAATTGGAGAACCTTAAGTTACAGAAGTTTAAGATCTTTATTAAGGTGAGATTGAGACTAAAAAGTCTCTTCTTCCATCTAACCTGTCATCAATGTTATTATTAAAACATGAATAAATTTGTAAAAGAGATAGAGAGAAAAACTTAAGAAGAATTTGTGGATGTAAAAAACCTAAGCAGTAACTTAGGAAAAAAATCTCCACAGCAGGAAAATGCCCACAGAGAAGGGGGGTGTGAAAAACCTGCACAAACCTACTGATAGTACAAGCTAATAGATGTGTAGGAAACTGTGTATACAAAAATCACTTGAGTAGTATTATAACAATAATTTACTAAAGCAATTTTAATGACATGTTAATAAGCCTTGTCTGTTTATGTATAATTTAAGGAGGACTTTTGGTTTCGAGATCCCCAGACCAAATGCACAAGTTTATAAACAATTCTATTCCTATATAGCACCTAAGTTGTTTTCTGTAATCCCTCAAAATATCTCTTCTTTACTTATTAATAGGGTTTTTACTTGTAAATTGAAAGAATGGCTATTTCTACAAAAGAATATAGAATTTTATTTAAAGTAATCGTATTCTTTTTTCTTATCCTTTTATTTCTATTATATTTCTCACTGTATCTTGTTTGATTATTTTTAGTTCCTATAAGCATATTTTATAAAAATCTTTTTTAGATACGTGCCTAAAAACATCTCTTTTTAATCTAAAGCGATGGCAACCCCTACAAATGACATTCTTCAGGGGTGTCTAATTTCATTAATTTTTTTGTACCTTTGTGACAAGTGAAATAAATATGTTAATTAATTCATTATTTTTTTTTTCGGGGCACTTTATGAAAAGCCAAATACCTAAAACTTTGAAATGAATAGGATTAATGGGCATAGTTCATAGCTTAAGAACTTCTAAATTGATCCTTGGTTTGATGCCAGGGGAAATAAACTTTAACATCATAAGAAATCCTCTCTATAGCCCCGGAGAGCTTAAGAAATGCCTCTATGGTCTTAGACTTGAGGAAGGGAAAATCCTGATGATCACCTCCAAGTGGTAGAGAGGGGGCAATGTTCATGGGGAACGAACGGCTGACGATCGCAGGGACTCTCTCGGAGACACCTCTATCAAGTGCCAATGGCCTCCTCGGAGGACGGATGAGCAGGTAGAAGAAGGGCACCCTCTTGTCCTTGGGGTAGGAAACTGCTCCTAGAGGTGGAAGAGCTGCATGGCCAACAGCATAGGATGGAGAAGGCAAGAGGAAACCACTCCATTAAAGATTGATAGGATATCCCAAACAAAATGCAGCCATGGTAGACGACATTAATGAGGATTTAGTTACTGATCATGGAGCTCAGAACCTAAGATCCGGCAGGAGAAGTAAGAGGGCTTCTCAGGTCATTATCAAGCAAAACCCCTTGCAAGATGCAATGAAGATGGGAACGTGGAATGTAAGAATGCTACTGAAAGCCGGAAAACTGGATGAAGACCAGATGAGGAAGAATGATATACATGTATTAGGTCTATGTGAGACAAGGTGGGAAGGAATTGGAGATTTCTACAGCAATTAGTTCAGAGTAATTTATAGTGGTGGTGAGAAAAGAGGCAAGAATGGAGTGGTAGTTATTATAAGGGGAAAATGGTCGAGTAATGTTTGCAATACTTACCATGTCACTGACCAGTTAATGATGGTTAAAGTAAACAGTACACCTGTTGACTTGGTAATAATTCAGACATATTTCCCAACATCAGCTCATGAATTAGAAGTAGTGGAGACTCTGTACGAAGATATAGAAGAACTTTTAAAACTGACTAATACAAAAGATAATGTTGCAATAATGGGCGATTTTAATGCAATAGTGGGATCTAATACAGGTAATAGGGCAGTAGGAAACTTTGGGTTGGGGAAATAAAGAGGTGAAAAACTGGAAGATTTCTGCAATCAAAATGATATGGTTATTACAAACAGATTATTTGAAGTTCCGCTTAGAAGAAGGTATACATTGGAGGCAACAAATAAAAGACGATTTCAATTAGATTATATACTAATGAAGCAAAGGTACAGAAATCAAATAAAATCATGCCACAGCTACCCAGGTCCAGACATAGATAGTGACCATATACTGGTGCTAGCAGAGTGCAAAATTAGATTTAAACGAACCAAGAGATGTCTACATCTACATAAATACCCTGCAAGGTGCCTTCCGGCATGTGGAAGGGGGTGTAATCACCAAGAGTAGAATTACCTCTTTAATTTATTGTTATCATGTACTGTTCGTGGAAAAAATGAGTCCCTAAATAGACTTGTCCTTGCATCTATTTCTCTTATTTTCCGCTCACAGTTGGATCAGCTGAAGTAGCAGGGGGGTTGCATAATACCAATTATGTCTTCTGAAAATGTATTTCCTCTGAAATTATCTAACAATCGCAGCCTAGCTTCTAATCTCCTTTCTTTCAAGGATTCCCAACCTGCGTCTGTGAGCATTTGCGTTACACTTGCTTCTCTATCGTAGCACTTTTTAACAAAACGTATCGCCTTACGCTGCACTTTCTCGAGTTCGCGAGAGTTCGTTTCATCCGCTGGGTCCCATATACTCGCCACATATTCCAGATGGGCTCTAACTAATGTGAAATAGCATCACTCTCTAACTTTTTCTTCGCATCTATCTACAATACGCTTTATAAAACAGAGCTTTTTAGTTGCTTTACTGCATATTTTTCGAATGTGTGTGCTCCAGTTTAAATTATTGGTAAGGGTGATTCCAAGATATTCTACTGAGTCGACTACATTTAAATTCGTTCCACTAATTTTGTACAGGTGGCTCTGATGCAATTGTTTCCTTTTGAAGGAATTAACAGAGCATTTATTTACATTAAGTTCTAGTTGCCATTTTTCGCACCACATTTGTATATGAGCTAAGTCAGTAATTTGAGAGTGAAGCACTATCTTCATCACTTGATATTTCTCTATATATTACCAGTATGTTCGTTTATGTTCTTAGAAAATTCGTATAATTCGAATATTCGATGCTGGTAATGCTTCTCTGCTTGTCCATCTATCGACGTGAACCTCAATGAAGAAATTACCATTAAGCCTGAGTGAAGCTTCCACGCGTTCGAAATCGTTTGTTGTTGTGAATGACCCATAGGTTTTGAATACACACTCGAAACGGCTCATCGCGCTTCGAGAAATCAGGAGACTCCGTCAAATTGCTGTGATTGGGAAAATAAGTCAAATGCCACTGGGCCCAGGATCTTCAGCCGACACGCGGAAAAAATAAACTGCAGACTATGTTCCGAATTCAAGTTGTTTCCTAGATCCATTCTGAGTTTGGCTGGATTTATCTCACAAAATTAACTATCGCAGCAAAGATCAGTATATTGCATAACACATGCTCGATAGAGAATAACAAATTGTGGGAAGATCTTAGCTGACATGCTGAGTTCTGCACAACACTGCTCTCTGTTTCGATGGCAGTGTAAATATCCCCTACAGTTTTAACGGGAATGCAAAATGCACAAATGATTTGTTTTGCAGCCATGCACATGGGTGTAATGATATACATTTGGGAGATACCGACACAAATCTTTGTGTCAAAGTCAAATGATGTTTTTTATGGTGAATTTCATCCCACTCATGAATATATAAATTTATATATAAAGGGCAGCGCAGTTTCGGCTATTAATAGTTATAAAACCAGACCTCACAAAATAGATATCCTTAATTAATGCCTAATTGGGAAAGTTTTTTTGCAAACTCAACATTTGTAAAGGACACAATGACCAACCGGTCACCGAGCTCCCTGTTACAAGATGTAAGACAAGAAGGAAAAATGTGCAGAAATTATTCGGTATGGATGAAGGCGTATTTGTTTTAATTTCAAAAATGGTATTTTCAGCTATGATTTGATCATCATTCCTGATAGACCAAGAGCTCTTATAACCCGAGGAACTCTTATTCCGAGGTCCCAAGCATTGTAAATATATAATCCGATAAATATAAAATTTCCTTCATTTGCAGGATCCAGATGTGGAAATATTATTTTCGTAAGCACAATACAGATTTTAAATTGTGCCTTCATTAGTATTGTTCTGACAAAGGCTTGATTTTAATTCGCCGGGTGAAAAGGGCTGAGGACGTAAAATGATGTGGTTCTAAGAGAGTCAATCACAGTAAATTAATATCTTCTTTTGAGCTTTTTATTTTGAATTTCAGCATATATCAGAGTTAAATAGCAATTAAAATATACTTCACTTCTAGTTCTATATTTATAATTATTTTTGAAAGAGAAATGCCGAAATAGATAAGATGAACGCTGCAAGCAATCCTGCAAAGGATTTAAAAAGAAGAGTTCTAAAGAGGGGAATTTTTCAGTGTTGCTGGTCGGTCATAGTAAGTGCTGTTCCTAGTAGTTTCCATGAATGCCACTTCTGGCACTCGTAAAAATTAGCATTAATTTATTCCGCCACTGTACTTGCTCTGGACTACTTGGTGACAAAGCAGAAGGCCCACTGGAAACCAACCTACGAGACGATGTGGAGGACCCTTCAAGCTTTGCGGACCATATTGGTTTTCCAAGTAATCTTCAAGTTTGCTATCAGGAAATTGGGGTCCAAATTTGACGGAGTTGATTGGAGAATCATGCGAAACATGTTAGAGGTCCTGTTACTGGAGTTAAGGTTCTGACATGCCATCTTGATCTGGCAAAACCAGGGAGAGAAGAGGCAATTTTTATTTTTTCCGGAGAAAGGGGTGCTTCAAGGGAACCTGACCATTTCGTCATGGGAACCAGAGATCAGCTGGAATACACTACCAGTTCTGGGACAGAACAGAGCTAAGAAGGGGGTAGTGTAATGAATGCCATTCCCGAGTATTTGGAAAGCGCTCCGCTACGTCACTACAATGTATCCACCCGATGTCTCATTGTAACTTTCAAGGCTCCAGGGAATTGCAGGAGCGTGGAGCCAGGCTGTCAGGATCGGGAGTGACCTGCGGCGGGGCTGGCGTGTGCGAAGTTAGCCGTGGGCTGTGACACTTTATTACAGACAGTCGTGTAAGATTGAAGATGGTGTAAAGTTGATTTTTGGAATAAATGCTGCGTGAGTGACCATTGCATTTTCTTACGTACGCTCTGTTTCCCCGGTGTTTCCTGTCATGGAATGTAACATTATTTTACCTGATAGATTGTGTTGAATTCAAAAGACATTTATTGGTTAAAACAACACCAAATTCAGTTTAGAAAGACTTGGTTCTTCCCCAGCGAATATGATGTATAAATTCTTCACAGGTTGTCAGCTGGGTTAAATTGGTGATTACCATGAAAGTTTCGGCCGCGAACTCGGCAGCCATCCTAAGGGTGTCGAAGTTAGGTTTTGATCACCCTTATATATCTTTGCCAAGGACATTTTTCACTTGTATGCGTAACGGCGCGTTTTGATTGGTCTGCTCTTGTCATTGTTGGGAAATTTTCCTAATTGTACCACTCCAACATTTCCTAAGGTTGTAGCCTTCGTCGCGGTTCATATTCTCTCTGTGGATCTCAATTGCCTCTTTTGCTATACGGTCCCAGCACCCCATCCCTATGCTTAAAGCCCTCGCATCGTCAAACTCTATTCTGTGTCCCTCCTTGAGTGGGTGTTCAGCAATCACCGATTTGGAGGGCTGCTGTAGGCGAATGCAGCACAAATGCTCTTTTAATCTGGTCTCAATCGTTCAGCCAGTCTCCCTGATGTGAGGCCGCACTCACACGTAACACCATATACACCTGAGGTCCATAAGCCCAGGTTGACTTTGGGCTTGGGTATCATGGCCCCAATCTTCCGAACTGTTTTGTGTACAGTTCTAATATTGTGGCAGCCAAAAATCCTATTGATCTTCCCCAACAGTCCTGAAACGTACCGTGGTACGGCCGTTGTGATCAGTTTTCCCCTTTCTGGTTGTGGTGGCGGTTGAACGGCCCTTTTAAAGTCAACATTTATGTCGTCCTTTTGGTATCCATTCCTGGCTAGTGACCTTCTTAGATGTTCTTTTTCTTTTTGAAGATTTTCGGCATTGGAGATGGTTTGGGCACGGTGGCATAAAGTTTTTAGGATGCCTTTAATTTGGGCCAGGTGGTGGTGGCTATCCGCTTTAAGGTAGCGATCTGTGTGCGTGGGTTTCCTGTACACACTATGCCCCAAGGATCCGTCCACTTTCTGCAAACCTCTTTATGGAAGAGTTCGAAGAGAACGCACTTAACACAGCCAAATGTGGAAACCCAAATGTTTTGTCAGATATGTAGACGATACATTTGTCATTTGGCGAGAGAGAGAGGCTGAACAATTTCCTACAACACCTGAACTCCCAACAGACCAATACAAGATTCACTATGGCATTGGAAAAAGATGGCTGCATCCCCTTCCTAGATGTACTCATTGAACGGAAAGCGGACAGATCCTTGGGGCACAGTATGTACAGGAAATCCACACACACAGATTGTTATGTATAGATAAAGGTAATTATTTTATAATACAATAAAAAGTAGCAGCTGGGTTTATCATTAACTGTAATGTTATGATGAACAATGTGCAGGATAAATATAATTAAAGATGTTAGGCAATCACATTTTATGATGTACATACATACTACGATTTTCGGAATAAAAATTTTCAAAATTTTTGGATTTCAGAGATTATAGTAATGTGAGCTGGGAGGAATACTGTTGTTTTTTCACAAGTAATATTGTTGAGGATGGCTGGATAGAGTTCCTCCGAATTCTAAAGAAAGGTTTCATTAGATATGTCCCAACTAAAACTGTGAGGGAGTGCAAGGAACCACTTTGGATGAAACCAAAGATGCAGGCATTGCATAGGAAGCAGAGGACTTAACACTTGCAAATGATGATGGTTGAGATAATTGGGGTTAATCGGAGTTGTCAGTCGATGGAATAGCAATGTTATTATGGCAGGTTGACAGGAAAAAGGTGCTTGGACCATAAGATATTCCATCACTAGTATTTAAAACATTGGCAAATGAACTTGCTCCCCTTCTTCTCGTATTACCAATGTCATGGAGAAGAGGGCATATCACTCCAGTTCCTAACTCAAGCATATTTGAGCTAGTTCAATAATGCATTTCCTAGGTGCTAATTAGTGAATGCCAACACAGTAGGTCATGCAAGACTCTCAAGGAGGACACCACAGATGTGCAACAGGAATTTGATATAAACTTTACATTGGAGAATTTTGATTTTCACAGAAAATAAATTCAGGTTTTTTTTCAAAAGACTTCTTACTTCAAGATTTTTCCTAAGGATATATAACGAAAAGTAGCTGGAAACTACATTTCTCAATGCATTTTGCCAAAAACTCTTGGCATCCCCATAGATTTCCCCATAACATTTTTCTCCAAAATTTAATGGTATTAGTGGGAAGTGAATAAATTGAGGCAGATTCTTAAACCAAAGAAGACCATGTTTCTTGAAAGCTAAACCTAAATATATCAGTTCAAAGAAGACCACAACTAATTCCCCATTTTCTCAAAAGTATCATTTTCTTATTTTTCCTTCAATTATGATAGTATTTAACCTTTATTAAATCGCACCCTGCTGTGCTGAATTACTTTTGCTGTATGATAATAGTATTTAAAATTAATTTCTGCCAACTTTTTTTCTTTTCAAAAGCTACAACAGTATGTGTAACTTTTGTTCTCCCATAAGAAATACACGGGGCCATAAGATTTAAATTGTTCCTTTACAACATTGGACACAGTAGAGAAGTTTTTCTTTACTGGAAATATCTACTCACCTCAAAAAAGTAAGTCTTTTCATATTTAGAATAGAATTATTTTTTTAAGTCCAGTTTTTTAGGAATTGTCAGAAAAATCCTATGATACATTCCTGGTTGATGGGAATTTGAATTTTGAGACCTGCATGCAGGTGCACCTGCATACAGGTGTTGTTCTTGTGGAGGCAGAAAAAGTTGTTAAACTTTTCAAAATATTTTGTTTGAAATAGCACTCTTCAAGTGCATGTATCTATTTTATTATGCATATAATTATGAAAATTCTACAAAAAAAGTTTGAATTTTAAAAAGTACTAGCCGATTTACCTATTGATTCTAAATGGAGAAAAGTAGAGTGATAAATAACTGCATACTACCATTGATTGGAAAAAAATGTTTCACATGTGTAAGTGGAAAATACCAGGCACTTCTTGTATCCAAACCATTAAACCAAATAAATTAATATATGATTAAGTAAACAACACCACTTCAACTCAATATTCAGTCTGATAATGAACAACTTATTCAATTATTAGAACATTTGTTTAGTAGTTTTGAAAATGTATTAGAAGATCACTTCCAATTCAGGATGACCAGGATTACACATACTGATATATTTTACTGATATATAGTTGAAGATGCTCTCGCTTAAGACGTTATCCTGCTTAAGACACAATTTTCTCCCGTTCCTGGTCCCTACCACACAAATCACAAGGTAAAAATACCACTCTGCTCTGCTTCCTGCTTAAGACTCGAATTTTGCTCATCCCTAGATGTGCTACAAGACACTTTAACTGAATGTCCGCCTCATTTAATAGACCAAAATTTTTTCAACGTTATCTGTCCTCTACTGCCTTGCTCTAAGGGGGTTCCTTTTGACTCTAATGTTTCTGATGACTTATTTCTTGAGAAGATATGGCAAAACAGAACAATCTGCATCCCGCCTACAAACACCTCCTTACAAATCTAATTTAAATGAAGAAAAACGTGCTGCATTCCTTATTTGTTACATTAAGTATAAAATTTTGCTCGTATGTAAACCGATCAAATAATGAAATTCACAGTATCAGGCGAGGTGTTGTGGAAATCCATCAGGGAACTAATAAATGAATTACAGTAGAATCCCAGTAATCCAGACACACGCTAATCATGAACCCTTGGTAATCGAGACAGTCCATGGGGAGTTATGCAAACCCACAACAATAAAATTGTGGTCAATAAACTGCTTAGTTTGACTTGAATTTAATTTGTTTTGAATTGAATTGATAGTTTTTACTTTGACTATATAAATTTATAACAAATTAACAATTATAACAAAACCTTTGGACAAGCAAAAGTGTGTATGAAGTCTGATGTCGGGCCACGAATGATGATTATACTGAGTGAGATGAGGGGTGATGAAACCGAGGGACTTACGAATGATTGAATTTGTGAATGAGATGTATACATAAAGTTATATTATGAGGTACATTTGTATTAGCGGTACCAAGAGTCATGTGACATGATGCTCCACAATCCCTTTTGGGAAACCCCTTCTGTCCTTCTCTACTAACCCCCACTGCCCTCACTGTAACTCGGTTCTTCCAATTTTCTGTGCCACTGTTCAGTTTTCGCCATGTTTTTACTACCTTAAGTTACGTCCTTTTATTCTGGTTTGACTGTTCAGTGATCGATGGCATCTCAAAAGCATAAAAACCTCACATTTGAGGACAAAGTGAAAATCGTTAAATTGATAAACAGTGGTCATAGCTACGATGCAATTTCCCAGACGTTCGGCATTGGAAAGTTAACAGTTGGTGACATCAAGAAAAATAAAGACAGCATAATGAAATTTGTCAGCACAACAGAAAGTGGTTCAAAGGTGCGTTAAACTATGAAAATGGCAGATAACGTTGCACTAGAAAATGCCGTTTATTTATGCTTTATTCAACAATGGTGGCTTCAC
This sequence comes from Ladona fulva, assembly GCA_000376725.2. Taxonomy (NCBI): domain Eukaryota; kingdom Metazoa; phylum Arthropoda; class Insecta; order Odonata; family Libellulidae; genus Ladona; species Ladona fulva. Next base: position 290,997 of record KZ309325.1, on the reverse strand, counting down.
GTACCGCTAAGTGGTGAAATGATTTGTGAAAAAGCCCTATTTTTTCACCGACAAAGGATTGAAAGTGACAAGGGTTTTGTTGCCAGCAAAGCTGGACAGATTAAAATATCGTCATGGGATCAGGCGTCTTAAAATAACCGGGGAAAAGCTTTCTAGTAATGAAAGTGCAATTTAGTCATTTAGAAACAAGTTACTACTGCGTGTAATCAATGAGAAAAATCGGAGTTCTGAACAGATTTACAATTGTTACCTGTCAAAACTCTAGCTGATGTTAATGAAAAAATGGCACCAGGAAGGAAAGTAATCAAAGCAAGGATTACATTCATGCCGTTTGCGAATGTGACTGGCAAACATAAGCTTCCTTAGTTTGTTGTATGAACAGCCAAAACACCTGAGCCTTCAAGTCAGTCACGCTCCCTATATACGAGGCGTGTTTTTTAAGTAAGGTCCGTTTTATTTTAGACACTAGTAGTTCGCGCGCATACTGCAACGATCGCGTGCGTCGTGTACCGGCATGCCTCGGGAACAACTGTGCTCAGTTTCAGCTGTGTAGCTAACCTGTATGATTCTGTTCTGTGCTTTCAAAATGTTTAAGACTATCAACTCGCCCGCCGCGTGTGAGGTTCGCTCAGTGATACGGTTTTTGTCAGCAAGGAACCTGTCTGCTGCAGAAATTCATCGACAGATTTGCGAAGTGTACGGTGATACTGTTATGAGTGAAAGCAAAGTGCGTAAGTGGGTACGAGAATTCAAAGATGGCCGTGACAACGTCCATGATGAGGACCGCTCCGGTCGCCCTTCTTTGATTACAGACGATTTGGTGGCTTCAGTTGAAGCGAGGATTCGTGAGAACAGGCGCTTCACAATAACAGGTCTATCAAACGAATTGCCTGAGGTGTCGAGATCAGTGCTTTACAAAATTGTTTCTGAACACCAACAGTTTAGGAAACTGTGCTCCCGTTGGGTCCCGAAACTCCTAACAGAGGACCACAAAAACCAAAGATTTGAGTGTGCGACGAAGTTCTTGACTCGTTATCACGAAGAAGGTGACGGCTTCTTGAGTCAGATCGTAACTGGAGACGAAACATGGGTTTCGCATATCACGCCCGAATCGAAGCAACAGAGCATGGAATGGAGACACACACACTCGCCTGTAAAGGTGAAGGCCAAACAGACTCTGTCCCAGCGCAAAATCATGGCGTCGGTGTTTTGGGATAGGCATGGTGTTTTGTTGGTCGACTTCATGCAACGAGGAACCACTATCAATGCAGAAGCATACTGCCAAACCCTGAGAAAGCTACGCAGAGCGATTCAAAACAAAAGACGCGGCATGCTGACAAAGGGAATTGTCCTTCTCCATGACAATGCAAGACCTCACACTGCAGGTCAGACCCGCAATTTGTTGGACAGTTTTGGCTGGGAAGTTTTAGACCACCCACCCTACAGTCCTGATCTTGCGCCGAGCGATTACCATCTGTTCCTCCACCTCAAACAACACCTCAGTGGCAAGCGTTACAATGATGACGACGACGTGAAAACGGCAGTGAACTCTTGGTTATCGGAGCAGGCGGCAAGTCTTTATGAAGAGGGTATTTTAAAATTGGTTGAGAGGTATGATAAGTGTTTGAACAAACTTGGCAACTATGTCGAAAAATAGAGTAAAGTATGTACTTTCTGAAAATAAATTTACTTTTTTGAAATAACCTTTCGTTGTGTACTTATGTTCAAACGGACCTTACTTAAAAAACATGCCTCATATTATCGTGGGCAAAAACGCTTGGGTCACACGAGAATTGTTCTTGGAACGGTTTAAAACAGAATTTGTTCCAGCAGTTCGACAGCATATGAAATCCGTCAATGTACCACAACGAGCTTTATTGTTGAAAGACTTGGTTCTTTCCCGGTGAATATGATGAATAAATTCCTCTCGGGTTCCCAGCCGGGTTAAATTGGTGTATTCTTAAAGGAATAACAAGTGTGAAAAATAGCGACACGACTGGGACTCGAACCCAGGTCTCCCACTTTCCGGGTCCCAGTCGTGTCGCTATTTTTCACACTTGTTATTCCTTTGGGATTTTCGTAGGTTTTACAATCTACTAAGTTACCTTCCTTTCCTTTATCCTGGTGTATTCTTATTATATTATTATATTCGTATATAGTGTAGAATGCGAGTGCGGCCTAACTTACATTGGAGAGACTGCCCGAACAATTGAGACTCGACTGAAGGAGCATCCGTCTGCAGCAGCCCTCTAAATCGGCAATTGCGGAACATGCACTTAACGAAAGACACAATATTGAGTTTAAAAAAGCAAAGGTTTTATGCAGAGGAACGGGCTATTGGGACCGCATTGCAAAAGAGGCAATTGAAATTCGCCTCCATAAGAAAAACATGAATCGCGACGAAGGCTTCAACCTGAGCAAATGCTGGAACTCAACAATCAGGAAAATATCCCAACAGCGTAGGGAGCGGACCAATCAAAAAGCAACGTGACGCAAGGCACCCACACCTGAGGTATATAAGGACAATAGAAACAGGAACTTCGACACCCTGAAGATGGCTACTGAGTCTGTAGCCGAAACGTCGGTGGAATACACCAACTTAACCCGGCTGGGAACCTGAGAGGAATTTATTCATCGAGCTTTATTGTTGTTGGATAATTGTCCTGGCCATCCCTCCACAGAAGAACTATGCACTGATGATGGTGAAATTTCCGCAATGTTTTTACCCCCTAACTCAACTGCGCTGATCCAACCCATGGATCAAAATGTTATTCAAAACATCAAGCTGAGATATCGCAAGTTGCTTCTTATGTGCATTCTCAATGATCCTGTGCACAATCAAAACTTGGAAAATGCACTGAAAAAAGTAAATGTAAATGATGTTGAGTTCAGTCTTGCTAACTATTGGGCATCTGTGCCTACATTATTGATTAAGAAGTTAGGGAAAAATTTGCTTTCCAATTATTTTGATTCTGAAGTTGAAGAAATTCAGCTTGCACCGCTCATTAATCAATCACAAAACTGAACCCGATTTCTCATCCTGAAGCCCTCCAGGGCTGCTGAGGCTGACAACAGATTGGCTTGAGTCGAAATTTTAACAGACGACAAAATGATGATGATGACAACAATGACACCCCTGTAAACTCCATCAAGATTTCTCATTCTGAGGCTGTGGCAGCACTCAATACTTCATTACAGTGGGCTGAAGAGCAAGATTTTGAAGCACACGAAATTATGCTCCTCAGACGTTTAAGAGACCGTGCATTTGATTTAAAAATGAGAATGACCGCACAAAAGAAAATCACCGACTTTTTTTTACTTTAAATGTTGTAATTATGAATGTAATATACATATGCAGTACCTACACAATACAATTTTTGAGGAATTAATACGTGTTTTACATTATTTTTTTTAAAACCTCGCTAATCCGGAATTCCAGCTGATAATTCCTGACTGATTCCCACCCGGATGTCCAAGTGCCTGAATTCAGTCGGATTAATGGAATTCTACTGTATAAGTATAATGAAAAAGTACCATTCTTTTCCTTTTTTCCAAGATGAAATGGAATTTGTAACTAAGTAACTAATACGTTCTCTTTGTGCGACAAGCAAACCAATCTTCAAAAATATGATGTAAGGCAACTAGCATTACACAACCCAGTTATAATGTTATCCCACCTGAGACACGATTTTCGCTTGGTCCCCAGAAAAACGTCTTAACCGGGTTTTACTGTATATTGAAATGATAAACAAAATTATTTATATTCCCTAATATTCAACTATACAACCCAGTACTAATATCAGTATTTTCTTATGCATGTGCCTTAAAGTAGAAAATATTCTTCGTTTTTCCCTTTGAGCAGGCATAAATTAATATTTTTTCTGCTCGTACATATGCAACATGTGATTGTCAATGTAAATAGCATGGAGTCTCAAAATTAATTCTATCTACATTCATCGACTACACTAGTGATTCATTGATTAATATTTATTTATTAATATTTATTTTTATTACAATATGGGGTAATGCATGTGAAAGTCATAAATCAAGAATTAAGAGACTGCAGAATCAAGCCATCAAAATAATTCTTGCCAATGGATTAAGTAATGACTTGAAAGCAGGCTACAGGAGTCTAGGTCTTCTACCAGTTGACAAGCTCTATGAGTATACACTGATATGTGATAATTATTTGCTACAATTCCTACGAAGCAATATATTATCAGTTACCGTTCCTAAGAAACTGAACAAGCTGCCTGACGAGTTGCTTAACATAAGCAGTATAGCCCAACTAAAAAAAAAAAGAGGTTAAAATCTTATCTTTTAACTTAGTAATAAATACAGAAATAGATGGTTATCCGGTTATGTACTTTTTCTCTGTATAAATAACTTCTTGTCACGTAATGTCATAGAACTACGTGTCTGCATTCATCAGCATTTCAAACATCTCCTTCACCTCCACCATATTGCCGTAATCAGTAGAACGAGTTTTTACCATAAATCACCGACAGTTTTGCGAATCCTTACTAACTTATCCCACTTCTGACACCAAAATTGTTAGATACCCTTAAGTTCAGGGATAAGTGAGCAACAATTAAAAAAAAACTGCACTTTATTCTAAGAACTTTTATAACGTCCACCTTTGGTTCACCACACCTCCAAGATGTCTGCCAAGATCTCTGTCTCCACAATCACTCTCTTTCGTTTCCACAACTCTCGTTGCTACAACGATACAAATACTGAATTACTTTTATTTCACAGAATTATTCATGAACATTTGTGTTGCAATAAACAATGAATGGTTACCACAGATGTGTAAACAAATTTTGAAATATGTTTTGATGGTCTATTAATTATATTTAGCTGTTGATCAGGAAGTGTAATGACTTTAACTTTTGAAAATACTATGTTGACTCAAGGAAGTCAGTCTTGATGTATACATAATTTTAATTTAGATATACTCAATGAAAAGCACATTTAGTCAATTCATAACTTTTAAATCACATTGGCAAATTCATCCTGTCAAGAAAATTTCCTAAATTGTCATACATTTGTTCATGAAATTCACCACTCCTAATTGTTCATAACTGCAAATGCTAAAATCTCAGAATATTCCCTCATCTTCATATATTTTATCATTAATTCTTAGCATTACATTCATCATCATCATGGGTGGTCTGCTCGTGCAGGTCCTAGATGTTGTTTCTCCAGTTCTCTCTATCTTCTGGCCTTCTTTTCATCTCTCTGTACCCTTCTCTATTCCTCAAGCAATCCAATAACTTCACTCTTCTCCTTCCTCTCTTCACTCTTCCTTCCACCTTCTAACATACCCTTAAGTAGGCAGTTCTTTCTTAGTGCATGTCCTATCCAATTCTTCTTCCTTTATCAATTTTATCAGTTCTCCTACTTCATTTACCCTCCTCATTCATAACTTTGTCTATCCACCTGATGTTTATCATTCTTCTCCAAATCCACATTTCAAAAGCTTCTATTATTTTTATAACTTTTTTAAGGAATGACCATGTCTCACAGCCATATAGGAATACACTCCAGGCCAAGCACTTAATCATCCTTTTCCTCAGTTTACATTACATTACACCAGCCTAAATTCCCTGTGTATTTCGTTGGGAAAATGCATGAGATCAGACTGAACAATGGGCTTAGCCGTCAAGGGGACTGGTTGTTTACATGAAAGAAAATACATGCAACTTTCACAGTTTTCGTATATTGGATCAAATTGGTTGCAATTCTGAATTGAAAGCTAAATTCCATGACTAAAATAATAATTTGTTTTCAATTTTCCTTAATCTAATGCATATATAGATTTCTAATGATTTTTCTTTCTAATATAATTTAGCAAAAGAAAGAAACCCTGCAAACAAAAAAGAACTTGCCATGTATTTCTTATGGAGAAAGTTTAAACATCTGGAGTTGAACCGTGGACAATTAGGTGATTAAAAATTAGCCTACATTCTGCCCAGGGAAGATATTTAACTATGCTTTAAGTTTGAAAGTTGTGCAACATCTGAGTCTTGAGATTCGGAAGCTTTATTTATATAGATTTCTGGGACAAAATGAGTACAGTCATAAGAGAGAATTTAACTCAAAAATTGCAGGTTAACATAAGATTAAGGAAACTTATAAAAACTCCTTCAGTGGAACATGTTGTTAACACAGTGGAACATGTTGTCAACACAGTAAAGCTTCCCTGAAAGAGCTAACGGTATTTCTTCTGCTGGGAAGGAGGTGAGAGATTCGGTGTAAACGACAGGTGCCATGGGTTATGGCTCTGTAGCTGACATCAATTTAGAAGGACAGACCTAATTTTAAAAAAGACATCGATGAAAACATTGCATATAAGCAATGGCAGCTCTCATGTATGAGTTATAGACAGTGCAGATTGAATGAATTCGCAATTTAGAATTGTCAATCAAGTCGAATGCGTCTTTTTACCGCAAAATCAACGTTATGGACCTCCAACTCGCTGATTCTCTAACGGAAGGAGAACAGGTGCATAGAGTTCCCAAGGAGAAACGGACATGAAAAAAGTCTGACGGAACCGGGACTCGAACCCGGGTCTCCCAATTGCCGGTCGGTTGCTCTATCCATTGAGCTATCCCGCCAGAACATTTCTCCATGCCGTTTGGGAGACTTTATAGGTAATGGGCGCGTGAGTTCGTCCGACTAAGCGGCATCGTTCACAGCCA
>KZ309325.1:228016-238220 GCA_000376725.2 Ladona fulva | reverse complement strand
TATATATATATATATATAATGTGGCTTTTTTTGATAGGAAAAGCAAAAAAATTTAAATTAAAGTTAAATAATCCTGAATACTTCAAATTCTCCATGGGATGGTTTTAAATTGAAATTCCACCAAAATATAGTGAATTTGAGACTTTGTAGAGAAGAGGACAAAGTTAGTGTAGATGCAGTAAATGAATGGCATAATAATTGAAGTATAATCTTCTTTGATTTTGTATGAAATGTATTTCGTTTTGAGTACTGCCATCTGGCATTAGATATGTAAATTATGAATATCGTATTTTTGTTTTTTTTTGTATCATGTCTATGTTACACATTAAAGTTAGTTGTCATGCTTTCGCTAGCAGAGTAAGGTCTTTCCTTGTGTTCGATTCCCTTTACCATAATCGCTTGCTGTGCATATGGCATATTCAGAACCATAGTAACAACTGGTTATGGGCCCAGGACTAGGAATACGCCCAAATTAACTAGTTATTTTGCACATTTTCGGGGATGTTTATAAATTTTGATTTGCCGGAAGCAGCAGAAATTATTGCAGACATGGCGGGCTCCACTTTGCCGATGTTCGAGAAATTGAAGGGTTGGGACCACTGTTTTAGACAATGAAGGTTGTATGCTAGGAAATTTCATTAAATATAATAACTAGTAAATAAATATTACAGCACATTTCATTGGTATCTAGGAGACAGCTTCCATATTTCCATGCCATACATACAATTTTCAATAGAATTAAAGTTTAAGAATATTTGTTACGCTGACACATCAGTGCACATGATAATTTGAAATAATGGCTGAAGGAGATGGAGGTAATCATGATAACTAATTCAATATTCTCATTCATACAATCAAACAAGTTTGGTAGTTGACAAAAATTAATAAAATTGTTGAAACTTTGATTACTTTCCAAATGTTGACAATCATAAAATAAAAAAGTGACCTTTAACCTTTAAAAGAGGCCTTTAATTACTAATGCTATTTTAAAATCGAGCTCATGCTTTTTTTTCCCTCTCACTTTATACAAATGAAAATGGAGCAGTATGGATTTAATGATGGTCTGCGGGTGACCTTCAGTCTCTCAATTTAAACTCATGAAAATTTTATCACTTTACACTTCCATGTCACAGAATAAATAATGGAAACTTTTAACTTTTATAGATAATAAATCTCCTTTATATACAGACGATGTTACAATAGTATCTGATATTTTGCTGAAAAAAATTAAAACTTAAATGACTGTCTAAAATTAGATTTCTAGAAGTCTCCATACCAGATTCCAGATGTCTACTACATCATGGAATCAAAGAAATGAACTTTAAGCCTTGTGGTATCAAGCAAGTTGCTGTGAGAATCCATCACGGAAACAAGAAAACTAAGATTTATACTTTTTCCACAAATTTATTATCTATCTTAAGAAGAGCAAAAACTGGTTTTGGTGTTTATCAAATAGAAGTCACTTTAGCAACAAGTCTAGTGAGTGGCAATGTGAAAAGGGTAGGAGGGGTTAAGAGAAAATGGGTTTCAAGGAATGCATGAAACAAGAGAAAAATAGATGATTAAGAAAGATATACATGAATTAACTGATAAGTACTGGGCAGTCAGTCATAACTCACAACCAAATGAGGTAATTAAATGAAACAAGTATGACATGAAAGTATATTTTATTAACTACAAAATTACACATTTATTTTTCCATTAAATGACCATGTTTCTCAACTGTGAATAATACATTTTCTCGCTCCATCAATGAATGCTGGTTGCTATCATCTAAATAGGCTTTACAAAATAACATGATGTAAAAAGACCATGAGAAGTTTACACCACTCTGCAAAAAACCCAAACTCCATCTTCATTGACATGCATTATTTTCCTTATTTAATTCCAAAGCATTCTCAAAAGTGAGGAGGATACTGGGATTGCTTAAGTAAAATGGATGTGAATATAAAGTATATGAAACATCTTTCTCTAGGTAAGGAAAGTGAAATTCTTCATGCTGTAGAAGCAAGTGGAGTATTGCAACATAAGTTTAATATCCCAGCTTTAACTTTGAGAACCAACATTCATAGAAGAAACAAAATGTTTTATGCCATAGCAGAATGAGGTCCTACAGGAAAAAAATGAATCACAATGAGAAGAACATTTATTTAATTAATTTTAGTGTGTCATAAAGATATATCTACCTATATATACAGAGTGTCCGNTGGCAACAATATCAAGACTATCAGAAGTGACAATGGAAGGGAATATGTAAATAGGAAATTCTCTGAATACCTCAGGAGTGAGGGAATTGTTCACCAAATGACTGTACCTGATTTACCACAGCAGAATGGTGTTGCTGAGAGAGCAAATCGTACAATTGAAGAGTAGAGAAGGCTCGTTGTATGCTCCAGGACTCTAACCTAAGCTCACAGTATTGGGCTGAGGCAGTAAACACTGCAGTATACCTGAAGAACAGGGCGCCATCCAGGGCGCCATCCAGGGCTATAGTGGGATCCACCCCAGAAGGAAGATGGAGTGGAAATGTATCAAATCTAAGTCATTTAAAGGTTTTTGGATGTAAAGCATACTGCCATGTTCCTGACGAATTCAGGAAGAAGTGGGATTCCAAGAGCAAATCTCTAATATTTGTTGGATATTGTGAGGAGACAAAAGGTTACAGGTTGATTAATCCTGAAGATCCCAGGAGAATCATTAAAGCTAGGGATGTTGTCTTTGATGAAAATCTGCTCATTTCAGATCTTCCAGAGCCTGCAAGAATGGATGGAGGTGTTCTGGATTTAGAAGGGTCCTCAGCTGAAGTCAACCTGGATGAGATGACACAACCTCAAGAGCCAACGAATACAGAAGAAAGGATGCTTGTTGAGGAAGGTGAAAGGAGATATCCCCTTAGAGATAGGCAAGCAAAATCATTTGATGACTTTCAGTTGTACACAGTTTTGGATAAAGAAGATATTTTGGATGACTGCGATCCATGTAATATCAATCAAGCTATATCTAGTGATAATAGTGTTAAGTGGAAAAGTGCCATGAAGGAGGAATATGAGAGTTTGCTTAAAAATGAAGCATGGGTGTTAGTTGATCCTCCAGATAATGTTAGACCAATTAAGAGTAAATGGGTTTTCAAGACAAAGAAAGACATGGAAGGAAAGATTGAAAGATATCTTGCTCGATTAGTTGCAAAGGGTTTTGATCAAAAATGGGGTATTGATTATGAAGAAACATTTTCACCAGTTGTGAGAAATTCAACTATTAGGTTATTACTTGCAATGTCTGTTGAGATGTCTGTTCCCATTGATCATGTAGATGTAAAGACTGCATTCTTGTATGATGATTTGAAGGAAGTTGTTTATATGGAACAACCAGAGGGTTTTGTAGTTGAAGGGCAGGACATAAACTTTGTCTTTTGAAAAAGGCAATCTATTGGTTAAAACAAGCCTCTAGAGCCTGGTATGAGAAAATTCATCACACGTTGTTAGATTTAAGTTTTGAAAGATGTGACCATGAACCTTGTATATATATTAGATGTAAGAATGATTGTTTAACTTTAGTTGCTGTTTATGTTGATGATATGTTAATCTTTTGTATGAATGTTGAAGAGAAAGTCAAACTAAAGAAGCAGCTGATGCAGCAGTTTGAAATTAAAGACCTGGGTGAAGTGAGCTATCTGTTAGGAATGAGGATACATAGGCAAGGTAATGCTATGTATATTGACCAAAAACAGTACATTCAGCATGTTTTAAAGAAGTTTGGAATGAGTGATTGTAAACCAATTGCAACCCCAATGGAACCTGGTGTGAAGTTGCTTAAAGGAAAGGAAATATGTAATCCTGAAGTTCCATATCAAGAATTAATAGGGTGTCTTATGTATCTTTCTGTGAAGTCAAGACCAGATATTCCATTTGCAGCCAGTTATATAAGTCAATTCAACACTTGTTACAATAATGAACATTGGGTAGCTGCGAAGAGAGTGTTAAGGTATTTGAAGGGAACAATGGAAAACTCTTTAGTGTTTACTAAAACAGGTTCAAAGCTTATTGGTTTTGCAGATGCTGATTGGGCAGGTGATGTTAATGACAGTAGGTTATACACAGGATTCCTGTTCATGATGGCTAATGGTCCTATTAGCTGGGAGTGTAAAAAGCAACCAACTGTGGCTTTAAGCAGCACTGAGGCTGAGTATATGGCCTTATCNTCATTGGGGTGATAATGCTGAGCGGACTGACTCCCGAATATGATCTGATGGTGATGGCATTGAGAATAGTAACGTGAGGATCACCAGCGATTTAATTAAAGGGAAACTTCTTCAGGAGGACGAAAAAAGGAAGGATTGTACTGAGAAGGCGTTGTTGGCAAGTACTAGCAAAAGAGCTTACCAGGTGAAGTGTTTTAATTGTCAAAAGATGGGACATATTAGTAAAAATTACAGATCTAAGAAGGTTTGGAACAATTCAAAACCAGTGAAAGAAAATCGTTTTAAGGGCAAAGTGAAAGAAAAAGGCGAAAAGAACTTTTCTCTTTTTTCTGCTTTATCGGTTAAGGTAGAATCAGATGGGTGGTATGTTGATTCTGGTGCAACCTCACATACGACTATGCATAAGAACTGGTTGGTTGATCACGAAGAAGAATCGTTGCCCATGAGTGTTACTGTGGCTAACAATAGTAAGATGAAGACAGCAGGTCATGGTAATGTGCTGGTCAATCTTGAGTGTGATGATACCCAAAGGGTTATTTTTGATGTATTGTATGTGCCTGATCTTTCTACCAATCTGCTTTCTGTAAGTAAGCTTGTTTCCAAGGGTATAAATGTTATATTCAATGAAAAGGGATGTGAATTATACCTTAGGGAAAATTTTGAAGTTAATAAGTTAATGGTGAGGTTGTTGCCACAGCTGACTGCATGAATGGTATGTACAAACTCAATTTAGAAGACACCATGATGCATGAAACTGAGAATACAGGATGGTATGTTCTGTTGCTGATCATTCTATAGAAATATGGCACAAAAGGCTTGGTCACCTGAACATTAGATCAATGAATTTGTTAAAAGGTGGTATGGCTGAAGGTGTGGATTTTAAAGGAACAGATTATGTAAAACCATGTGAGTCTTGTGTGCTAGGAAAGCAATCAAGAGAACGTTTTAGTAAAGCAGGAGGCAGAAGGGCATCAGAGAAGCTGGAGCTGGTCCATAGCGACTTGTGTGGTCTGATGCCAGAGAGATCTTATGGTGGTTCCAGGTACTTCCTGACTTTTATTGATGATTATACGAGAAAGACATTTGTTTACTTTTTAAAGTCAAAAGATGAAACGTTTGACTATTTTAAAGAATTCAAAGCACTTGCAGAGAAGCAGACTGGTAAAAATATCAAGACTATCAGAAGTGACAATGGAAGGGAATATGTAAATAGGAAATTCTCTGAATACCTCAGGAGTGAGGGAATTGTTCACCAAACGACTGTACCTGATTCACCACAGCAGAATGGTGTTGCTGAGAGAGCAAATCGCACAATTGTAGAGAAGGCTCGTTGTATGCTCCAGGACTCGAACCTAAGCTCACAGTATTGGGCTGAGGCAGTCAACACTGCAGTATACCTGAAGAACAGGGCGCCATCCAGGGCTANTAATAAAGGGTAAAAGGATATCAATTGTTATTTTTCTTATTAAATTTCTTGCAGGAAACCCGTTGAGAGATACTTTATAAGTCAAGTCTTTCATGTTATAAATTTATTGAATTTATGAATGAAGGTTCCTTAAGAAACCTTCATTCATCTGTTCCTACTTCTGAAGAAAATGGAAAATACTTTGAGAACTATATAGATAGTCGACTAACACAAGTTAGTGGTTCAAAGATTGCCTTACATATTGCAAAGATTAAAACTTCAAGGCATCAGTGATGCGTTATGGAGTTAGTCATAGATATACCTCTACCCTAAAGTGCGATATGAATCAGTATCTGCGCATTTATATCCGTGGAATTTTGTATAGCGCAAGCTGCTGCAATCCAAATCAAACTATTTTAAGTATCTTCCAAAGGTTTCGAGCACAGTCAACGTCATAGTGATTAATTAATACTTAAAGAAGTTTATTGACAATCCTCACCTCTCTCATTGTTGTGAGGGGAATGTGTTGATTTATCTGACCATTTTCTAAGTAAATAAGAATTACATTAGATAATAATCAGATTACCAGTGCAAACTGTTTGAAAGGAAACGAATTTGGAATTGCCCTTACATTACTCCATAATAAATTCCCTTTGGAATTAGGAATAGAGAAGCCAACTTTGTGTTACAATCCATAGTAAGACATTTCAGGAGTTTGCGGCATTCCCAGACATTAAAGAATTAATAAGCATGCGCAAACGAGCATAAGTCACAAGAAAAAGTTCCATTATTAGACAAAGCTGCATACGGAGCTTTCAGTAAAACTCATATTTTTCGTGTCTTTTGTATTCCAAAATGAATACACACACAAAGTTAATCAGGGATCAGGAAAAATAACATAACTTTGCAACATCGGGCTGCATTGGGCACAATGCTAAGCAATAAAATGTAGCTATTCATAAGCATGTTGAAGAAGAATTAATGGACATGTGGGCAGACACCTTAAGCAGGTACAAAATTGAAGAAAAGGCAACTTTAGTTGTTTCAAATCTTGGGACTTTTAACTTCAATTACTCCAAGCACAACAACGGTTGGTAGTGGCTCTTCCAGAAATGTAGCAAGCAGAGATAAACTGCTGCTCTCACCTTTAATTTGAATAGGAGTGAGAAGCTTGTATCATGCATATCAGGAGATTCCACAAATAAGCAATAACTTAACCGTCACCCTAGTAATTTCTCTTTCAAATACCATTATTTATTACATCATAAGGAATGCCTCGGAATGTAGAATAGTAAATCGAGAGTTACAAATTACTGTATTCTTGAATTAGATAAGAAGAAGAAACACTTATAGCTAAGTTCTGTCACGTAAAAAGGAAGTAATTGAGTAAATAGGAAGTAAAGTGCATCAAAGAAGTAAACTGCAGGCAAGGAAAGGGCATTTATGATTAAATTACACTTTATTCAATTTTTATCATATTCCCTGGAATTTGTGGAACAAAGTTGCAAGGGAAACTAGAATATTCTTTCTTCATTCCTTAGCATTTATGATTTTTAGTTNAAACAAAACCTGGAATAACTTTTTTAATATTAACATTTGACAAAAATTGGCCGTGTCACCTATTAAAGTAATTGATATATAATGAAAATTTAAAATAAAAAAATATGCTTTTTTTCGGAAGGAATACTCCAAAAAACCCGTCAGGGAAGGGGTTAAATATTGCTGACCATAGCTGCAGTAAAATTGTAATCAAATGGACCAGTTACTCCATATGAATACTTACACGGAAGCATGACACTAGAAGTCCAAGAGTGAGGCCCCAAACTCGGGCTGTGCGGTCTTCGGAACCAGAAACTGCAAACAGACCACTTGGGGCAAAAGCCACAGCTGACACAGGTGCTGTATGGCCTTCCAATGTGCAGTGCACTTCTGGGGTTGTTCTCACACTCCATACATTCACTAAACAATCTAATGAGCCTAGAAAATTGACAGAGAATCATACAGACTAAAATCTATTGAGCATTATCAACTCATCATATCATTTACAGATAATAAACCCATGAATACCATTAATAGTACACCCAAACATACAAAATTCTTACCACCTCAGATGCAACATAACAGTCCGTGAGTTTCATGCAAGCGAGCCTTGAGAAGTGAGAGAGAGAGGAAAAACATGGTGGACATGGTCTGCTTGTAGCATATGAATGGAAGTTTTTGTGTTATTACTATTACAATCAATTGTATGACATCTGTTGTTTGGTGGTATTAAAGATCTCCAATAATACAGTTAGTTCTTTCCCTGAAAATTGCTTAAAGAAGGCATTGTGGATAAAGTCGATTCCTGGGGCAATGTCTTTAAGATTGGCAATAGCCTCCTTTAGTTCCCACAGAGTGAAGCGATCATTGTAGTTTTCCCCTAAGTGCTGTGCCGTGCTTGGTATTATTTTCCTTTCTTCTTGTTCTTTAATTAATTTGAAAGAGGGGTGGTAGGCTTCTGAACTGCTTACTTGTGCATAATGTTGCCCAATAGCTTCTGCAAAGTCTTGTGGTTGAGTGAGGAGGATGCCATAACATTTAATGTAAAGCGCTGATGCATTATATATGCCTGAAATTTGCCTTATCTTTTTCCATGTCTCTGTAATTGAAGTCTGTGCATTGATAGAGCTTACATAGTTCATCCAGGATGTTTTCTTGGCATTCTTTATCACTTGGCAGGCTTTGGACCGGAGCTGACGAAATGCTTCTAAGTTCCTGGCTGTGGGGAATTTGTTAAATTTTTTCAGATCTTGAGATCTTATCTTTGAACTTTTCCCAATTAGTTTTCTAAGAAGCCATGTTTTAGGAGCTGAGGAAGCATTATTAAAGCAGTACTTGCGTATAATAATTGGAAAATGGTCACTTCCACAGAGGTCGTCATGTATTTTAAGTTTAACAAGTGGTGCTATTGAGCTGCAATATATAACTATATCTATTGCAGAGTAGCTGCCATTAAAGAGTTAAAATGCATCCTTTCATTCCTATTTAAAAGAACGAGATTAAAATTTGATAAAATCCTTTCTAGGAGACGTCCTCTTTGATTCAAATTGTTAAAAACAATGGAGTTGCAACCCCAAAGAGCATTGCGAGCATTAAAATCTCCTAGGAGAATGAAAGGAGCAGGCAGTTGCCTGATAAGATCTGTTAGAGTGTCCTCTGTTACTGGTGCCCACTCTGGTAAGTAAATGTTGCACACAGTAATAAGTTCAGGAGCAGCTACTTTCACTGCAAGTGCTTGAAGTGGAGTTTGTATTGCAACAAGAGAGGTGTAAAGGGTCTCCTGAGTGGCAATGGCAACTCCCCCTTGGGCTCGCTCACCATCCAGTAATCCAGTCTATAAAATTTGTATTCCCACAACTGCGGATCATCCGTGATTCTAAAATGTGTTTCTTGCAGGATAATGCAAGAGGGTTTTAAATCTTTGATTAACCCCTCCAGCGTGTGCGACGCAGCATATGCATCCACTCAAAGCTTTGCCTCTAGCGTGGCTTTAATCGGAGGTATT
Organism: Ladona fulva; assembly: GCA_000376725.2. Classification (NCBI taxonomy): domain Eukaryota; kingdom Metazoa; phylum Arthropoda; class Insecta; order Odonata; family Libellulidae; genus Ladona; species Ladona fulva. The sequence continues at coordinate 229,073 of KZ309325.1, read as the reverse complement.
TAAATCACCCAGGGTGCTTTAATTTCGCAATCTACGTAGATTTTGTGCAGACATTAATGTTAACATTTTTAGCATTTTAATCGCTTGGTAGAAAAATTCGAAAAAATTATATTTCATTATAAATTGTTTATATTTTATAATTCTNGAAGTATAATCTTGTTTGGTTTTGTATGAAATGTATTTCGTTTTGAGTTGTGACACTACTACCATCTGGCATTAGATATGTCAATTATGAATATCATATTTTTGTTTTTGTATCATGTCTATGTTACACATTAAAGTTAGTTGTCATGCTTTCGCTAGCAGAGTAAGGTCTTTCCTTGTGTTTGATTCCCTTTACTGTAATTGCTTGCTGCACATATGGCGTATTCAGAACCATAGTAACAACAGTCTTAATTCCATAAATAAATAATTCACACTACCGATTTTACATGAACATGTCAAAACCACACTACTGGTCATGTGAATTATTTATGCATCATTGCATGCAAATCATTCATGGTTTTAAAAATCTTATACCGCCAAGTGGTGTCATAGGTCTTCTCTGAATTAAAGAAGATGCCTGTCACATGCTGGCCATAAGCAAAAGCTTCCTGGATGAATGAGTCTATTAGAACCAGATGTTCAATAGTGGACCTCTCCTTTCGAAATCCACATTGTATGTTGTAAAGGAGATTACGCCTTTCCAGGCACCAGATAAGATGTCTGTTGACCATTTTCTCAATCAATTTACAGAATATGGAGTTAGAGAAATCAGTGTATAATTTCCCATGGAAAATTTTTCTTTTCCTTGTTGCAGGATGGACACTAGCACTGATTCGCACCATACCTTGTTAACTGCATTATTTATTTTTATGCATTATTTTGAGAATTCAATTAAAAAATATCATATTTTTTATTTGAGTTTCTTTTTGCTTTGGTGAATTTAAAAAGGAGTATTTGGTTCCTTTTTTCCTTAAACTTATTTTTAATTGCTTCTCCAGATCTTTGTTATTGACAATTTTAAAGCTATTTTCTTAAGTTTCTCAATATTATTCATTAGTTTATAAAATATAAA
>KZ309325.1:78243-90790 GCA_000376725.2 Ladona fulva | reverse complement strand
GGGGGGGGGGGGGGGGGGGTAATCCTACGGCATTGCCAGATTGTGAACTTTCTGTACCAATGGCTGCATAAGAAAATGGGGCAGAAATATATACCCGTTTGATTTTTTAGTAAATCACTGTACATGAGATAATCTATCTGAAGTTGATAGGCCTGAAGCTATGTCAAAAATCACCAGGGAAGATGGCATCATTAATCTATTGCAACAGATTAAACCAAATGATAAAAAGGAATAGTTATTTAGTTTTAATGATATTAGAAGTTTTATTTTACAAAATACATTATATCAATTCCTCAATATTCTAAGAAGTTGTAAATAATGTTTGCAATCAATAAGGCAAAGCTATGAATTATCTTTTGGTAACCCTAATCACTGTCTTATATTTGGGGATACCCAGAACCTTGTAAATTTATTAAAATTATTTCTACAAAAAATACTTAATTTAGCAAGAAGGTAAATAAATATCATATCATATATATGTTCCCTGCCCTCAACATAATCACCACCTCATTGTGATCATCTCATTATGCCATTCTAAATGAAAATGATTCTTTAGATTTCTCTGCCAAATTACTTCCTTTGCAATGAAGAGATACCAAAATAAATACTTTAGAACAATTAACAATACTCAATCATAAACAATTTAACTATATTTTAATTAATGTTCACCAATCTTCTTCACCTTGTTTGTTCACGGTTGCCCCCCCCCACTGATTAAGACTTTTTAAATGTTGAAACCTATTATAGTCACTTGTACACCGCAATTTTCAAAGAACAAGTAAATTATCTTTCAACTTTCTGCAATTGGTGGGCAATTGTTCCAGAAGTACTGTTTAGAGAGTAATGTTCTAGTGAGCAGTAAATAAATTATAGCAAATGCACTTTTCATTGTAATTGTAAGATTTATACCAAATTGTAAGAAACAACAAGAATAATATGAAAGAAGTTTTTTATCAATAACCATTATAAATCAGCCAGCCAACCAACCAAAATAAATCACTAACAAAAATATAACTATCAGCAAGAAATTCACTTACTCTTGATCTGAAGAGGTAATGGAGGCTGAAGCCAACCACTGAGTGGCACCAAGAGAGGTTCGCTGTATCCATCGCACCACGCCATGGCAGACATGATCATAGCTCCAACCAGGTCCCCACTGCCCTCTGCGCAGATACATCCACATAAGCAGCTAAATGTCATGCACACAAATCACAGAGTCACAACCAAGGGAGGAGGGAAAAAGAGGATATCCACAGATGTTTTGACTGTTTTTATCAAAAATAAATTGAGCAGAAAATGAAATTGAAGCAAAGGCAAATGAATACAAAGAGAATTTTAATTACCAAAATATCGCATCAACTAAACTGAATAATAAATAATGGAAAATAGCCTTAAAAACAAGAAACTGCAAGTTATCTTGTAAAGAAAATATACCTTTCATCTCAAAATCATCTGTATATCCCTTATTGGCGCATTAGATGCGTCCTAGCATCGTACCTTTGACCACTAAGGTAAAAATCTTCATGGCATACGATAGCAATCTATATCTTCTATCAATATCACAAATTTCAATGTTCTATCTTGCAGGAAATACCCTAACGAATTTTTGAAAATTCAGTATACAAATAGTCCTAGCATCAAACCTGGGCCACCAGGACAAAAATCCTTATGTTATATGATAGGAAGCTAGATTTTCTAACCACTATGTGAATATCAATCTTCTATCTTAGTGGGATATACTCTAAACGAATTTTTGAAAATTTGGTCACATGAATAGTCCTGGTATTGAGCCTGGTGCCACTAGGACAAAAATCTATACCCCATACAATAAGAAGCTACATTTTCTAACGACTTCGTGAATTTTAACATTAAATATTATATATTGTAACTGTTTCTTATGTGCCCATTACATATATGAATGTGGATATTGTAAGAGTTTCTTCTTATTTTTTTTGATGTTGTCTGGTATGTTGGTTTTCTTTTGTTTGTTTGGAATAATGGTGTGAATAGCCAAAAGGATGAATCCTGTAACCATTTGTCAGAAAGTCAAAAAGCATTTTTTTTTGTCATAAGCAAGTGTGTGAGTGCATGTTCAGCATCTGGCTGACTGTCTTCTACCCATGAGGCCTGAGGAGAGAGAAGAGTCGGGAAAGACAAGTTGCCACAGGGCAGATGGGAGATGTCCGAGAAGACGTGAGGTCATTCGAGGGGAAGAAAGATAGGGAACGGCAGTCGCAGTCAAGATTGCAGATGGGAGACACGAGGTTGTTCGAGGAGAAGAAAGGTAGTCAACAGCAGTTGCAGTCAAACGTCACAGTCCAGATTGAGGTCTGGGGAAAGGACATTCAGTGACCACGGGCAGGGTTAGGTTGAGAGAGACATGCGGAGACGACTGTCCACAAGCGGAAGCATACAGTAGGACCCAGGAGCCGTAGAAGTCCCAAAGAGAGGTTCTAGAAGATGTTTCATGAGGTCCAGGTGCTTGCCATGGTGTGTCTACCAACAGATATTCTCTGAGCCACAACCTGCATCTTTGTATTACAAAGTGTTGCCAACAAAACCGACTAAGTATTCGTCAAAGCAAGGCTTTTGAGTGGTACTGATCACCGTGCTAAAGCTCCCTGCACTGTCAGCAGTTTTTTTGTTATCAATGTAATATATAATAATAAATATATATAATACATATAATGTAGGTGTGTGTGGCCGAAGCCACCACCAACCAAAACCCTGACCCAAGTCAGCACCAAGAACCGCAGCGCACCTCCTCCCAAAGGTTCTGGCACCCAGCCTAAGTACCACCACCTCAAACTGTGCACACTATGCCACATACACCCAAAACAAAAACCAGTTGTAAACCCATCAGTAAATAATTTTAAAAAGTGAGTACAAGGAATAAATAAATAAATAATTAATAAGTTAGTCAGTTTAATTTCCATGGTATCTTTTCCGGGATTCCACCGCGATGTACGTAGCAGCAGCGATGACGTTTCGCCTACGTTGCAGTAGGCTTCTTCAGGTCGAAGATGAGTTAGTCTGTCTTTTGGTCCTCCTTATATGGCGCTCTTCCCTCCCCTCCGTCCTTCCGTGATTGGTCTCTCCATTGCCGTTTGGGATTGGTCCTTTCCGAGAGAACACCAGCAACCTGACTAACTTGAATTGAAACATTTGAATGATGATGCCATCACAATCCTGTCCAAAGGATTAAATTTTGCGGTGTCCCCAAGGGAGGTGCCAAAAGAGAAAATCATTACTGAAGTTGAATATGCAATCAGGAGACTACCAAAGGAAGAGGCGGAAGAAATAAGAGGGGATGTCGCTCGCATACTCCACAAGGCGAAAGCACCCAAACCTAACACCACAGCTGCAGAACGCCGAGCATTAGAGGATTTACGGCGCAATGAAGACATCCTTATCCTTCCGGCCGACAAAGGCAACGCCACGGTACTCATCACGAAAGCGGATTATGATAAGAAAATCTCTCTGATTTTAGAGAACTCGACATACAAAAAACTAAAAACGGATCCTACGGCCAAGATAGAAAGAAATACCAAGGCAAAAATCAAGAGTTCTTCCATTCCTCCAGAAGAACACAGAGGACTTTTCTCTTCAGCACCGAAACCTCCGCGACTATATGGTTTACCGAAAGTCCATAAAGAAGGAGTACCGCTGAGACCCATAGTAAGCCAAATTGACGCTCCAACTTAACAATTAGCCAAGTTTCTTGCCAATTCTCTCAAAATGTACGTCGGCAATTCCCCATCATTTGTAAAGAACTCCAATCATTTCATTGACTTATTGAAAAACTCCAGACCCAAGGAAACGGACTTACTTATCAGCTTCGACGTCACTTCCTGTTTACCAACGTCCCGATCCTGGAATCAGTAGACATCATCAGGAAGCTCATCCCTTCTGGGCTCCCACAGGACTTTCCAGAGCTGGAGGAACATTGCCTAAGAAACTCTTATTTCCTATGGAATGGAGAATATTACCAACAACAGGAAGGAGCGGCTATGGGATCTCCACTCTCCCCGGTTGTGGCAGAACTATACATGGAGGCATTCGAGAAAAAGGCCCTGGAATCACACGACAAGAAACCCAGTCTATGGCTTCGCTACGTTGATGACACATTCATCATCTGGCCGCATGGCACTCGTGAATTGGACCGGTTTCTCCATCATCTGAATTCGCAACATCCCTCCATCCAATTTACGATGGAAGTTGAAAGAGACAACAAACTGCCTTTCCTGGACGTCTTGGTGGAAAAGAAGGATGGGAGATTCGGCCACTCGGTGTACAGGAAGAGAACCCACACAGATCGCTATCTCAACGCCACATCACATCATCACCCGATGCAGAAGAATGGACTGATTAAGACTCTAGTACATCGAGCCTATAATATTTCTGATGCTGAGTCCATTGAAGCAGAGACAAAGCACCTCATGGAAGCCCTGAGAGACAATGGGTATAATAATAACGCCATCCGGAAGGAAATTATGAAGGAGAAAAGACGGCGACACGACATGCCCTTAAAAAGGGCCGAAAATGGAGACAACCAAGAAAGAGCCGAGGAGGAGAAAAAACCGAAAGGACACGCCACCATTCCTTTCGTTGCGGGAACCACGGAAAGGATAGCCAGGATCCTGAAGAAGCACGAGATTGTCACCCGTTTCGGCTGCATGTCGAAAATGAATGAGATACTTCCAAGACCCAAAGATAGACTCCAACCTGACATACAGGAAGGGATATACTGTGTTCCTTGCTCCTGCGGGAAGTCCTACATTGGGGAGACCTGCAGACCCTTGAAAACCCGAATCAAAGAACACAAAAGAGCAACAGAAAACAAGCAATTCAACCTTTCTGCCATCGCGGAACATGCTTGGAGCGAACCTGGACACCACATAGAATTTGAGGAAGCAAGGATATTATCAAAAGAAAATAGATATTATCCACGTGTGATCAGGGAGGCTATTGAAATATACAAAACACCCAATAACATCAACAGAGAGGACGGATATTTTCTTCCCAACTCATGGAAAGGTGTTCTCTCGGAAAGGACCAATCCCAAACGGCAATGGAGAGACCAATCACGGAAGGACGGAGGGGAGGGAAGAGCGCCATATAAGGAGGACCAAAAGACAGACTAACTCATCTTCGACCTGAAGAAGCCTACTGCAACGTAGGCGAAACGTCGTCGCTGCTGCTACGTACATCGCGGTGGAATCCCGGAAAAGATACCATGGAAACAGCCGATCGCCGCGGAAACCTTCGACCTTACTTAGTCAGTTTAAGTTTAAAAAGCCAGGAGTGGACAGCTCTCGTTAATATCGCAGGTGAGGAAGTAAAGAAGGTAGTTCTAGTGAATCCACATTTTCCACAGGCGATCCTCAGCACACGCTGAGCATCGCCCTGCTCTGGCATGCCTCAGCGCGGTCCTTCTCCAATGCAAGTCTGTTTTGGAGAACGCCATCACGAAGCCCACTTCTCGGAGTCTTACTCTGAAGTAGGCGTCCTGCTGTCGCCGAATGGCTTTTGCTAGGGATATAAAATAATTTGCCAACCTGGTTCCAAGGTACCTTTTCTCCTCCAAATATTTCCTTCACCAGTAAATCTCACCTCCCGGTTATTTTTTTTATCGCCTTGGCCACGGCATTCCACAGAGCCCCGCACTAAGGAAACTCGTAGGCCAGATGCCATGCATTGCCTACCACCCCCAAACACCATGGGCAGTCTTCACTCTGCCTCAACCCTACCTTCTTCAGGAACAAGCAGTCAGCCAAGGCCAGTGCTGCCAAATGTCACGCTGCGCCCCAAGGTGGGGTGTGTTCAGAGGGAATGCCACCCCACCATCTCCCTTGGGTCCCAACTCAAGATCGGCCACTCTTGTGCTTTACACTTATACAATAGCTCTTTGTATACTGCTCTCTTGGGCATTGGTAGCCAGATTCACCATCAGTCACCGGCCGGTCAGTTGGCCCACTCCGGCAGCTCCCATGAGAGTTAACCTCCACGGATGCCCCCCCATCATGCACTCCACCGGGGCCCTGGCCAACAGCCTCCAGGGCGTGACTTTGTCTTCTTCATCAGGAATCTCTGCGCTGTGTTGAAGCAGAAACCATGCATTTTTATCAACACGTCGACCAGCCTGAGTCCACCTTCCCAAACCGGTGCCATGGCCACCTTCTTTCTAACCCAATGTTTTTGCCCCATCCATACGGTATCCACCGGCATCTTCTGTATTTTCCTCATGCAGGAAGGAGAAGGCTGGAACGTCTGCAGGATGTGCCATATTTTTGGCACAACAAACTGGTTAGCCACACGCATCCTACATCTCAGAGACATGGGGCTCATCCTCTGCTTCCACTTCCGGAAGGTCATTTCAACAGTTTCGGTCACTTCTGCCTCCAACACTTCTCTCTTGCGCTCCTTGTCATTGAAAATCTTGTGCCCCAAGTATTTTCCAATTTCAAATTTATTCTGAGGGGAGAGTCCGTCCTTCCTCTCCAACTCCCTACCCAAAGTCCCTTCGTCTTTGCCAAGTTTATCTGCACCCTGGAGTGCCAGGCGTACGCCGGCAAAACCTCCCCCATATCCTCCTTCTCTGACACAAACACCATCATCTTGTTGGCGTAGATGCTGCCGATGATCTTTTGTCCGGGGTGACACAGGATATAATGCAGACTTCCGACCCAGGGGTCTTGTTTAGCCTTGTTAGTGCTTTGTGTATCTTGCTTTTAGACACATCTGCGTTCAGTGATGCCCTCTCAAAATAAATAAAAAAGGCAGACACACACAAGTTAAAACCATCCATGCTTCAGAACCTCCACAAATTACTAATGGCCGGTTTCTGTAACGCTGGATAAGATGTATCTTCTGAGTAAACTGTATATCCGATGAAAATGGGTTTCTACAAAGTTTGGATAAGTTAACACCAGGGTAAAGAGCAAATAAGTTATCCATTCTAGGGGCAGCGTATAAACTGCTTATCTGCCGATAGTATGCAAAGATGGCTCCATGCACAACAACTGGCAACAGACGATTTTTAGTTTAAGTCATCTCAATTCAGTGATTTATTGCGGAAGTAGTTAATTCAAACAATTCAGGAAATCTATTTGTGCAGCACAACATGTCTTACATTTTTCCTTATCTAATGATAATTTTGTTGGTCAAATCATAAATGCCAGGTCAGTTTTAGTATTCAACATACTTTCAAATTGATAGCACTTTGTTACGTATAGTAGGTGAAATGCTGTTATTATTAACTTAGGCTTCAAACAAATCCCAAATGTGTAATAAATTATAAGTTGGGCCAGATTTTACCTTGTTAAACAATGTATTTATCATCTAAAATAAATTAGGTAATTTTGTATTTTTCCATGCTAAATTATGGTAACTACAGTCACAATTATTTCAGCATGTTAAAATGTTATGCTACAGTAAAAACGTGGATATTCAATGTATACATTAACAAGTAAGTGTAAGTTACGTAAGATTTCAGTGAAAGTATGAACTGTGGATCGAAATGTACACTATTTTCCTAGTAGTTGTGTACACTTACTAGGCAATGCTTACACTTGCTATGGTAAATCGTAAGTCAAAGTAAGAATTTGATTTATATCAATACATTTTCTAGTGTGGCTTGAACTTATAATTGCTGTGACTTGCCTTTTATTGTGTACGTCTTATTTATATCTTATAGGTAAGTATTTACTTATAAGTTTTGGNAGTTCACTGCCTCAGTAACTGGAACATTCTACGTCGATTACTGATAACATATACCCCTAGAGTTTGGTAAGATTTCGAATAATCCATAGACCTGTATATATAGTGATACTGCGGTTAGCGATTTCTATCAGTTTACAAACACCACCAAACCTATTTCTGAAATTAATTGTAGATAAGATGATGATTTAGTTACTGTTATAGTCAATCATTGGAAATTTCTTGTGGAATTAAAAGAAGGTTGCCTTAAAATATGAACATCGCCAGTGTATACAAATTTGGAGATCCTAGGAATCAATTGATGCATCAGAAGAAAATCTCTCCAAGTATAATCAAACCATCAACATTGTATCCTGTATTTTTGAGAATAAGATGTATAATTAGATATATATCAGAGAAGTATGCAGAAAATATTGATTTTTCTGCTAATCCTAAACATTCATTGCTATTAGCCTCTATAATAAATCACCTCTCAATTTTGTAACACTGTAGAATCATAGATGAGTTAATCTGAATTCTAAGAATCTCTGACTGAGTTATTACCTTAATTTGACAAATAAGTAGTTTCTCTGAAGGCAGTTTTATGCAGGAAGAAATATGTATTGGATGTGAAAATAGAGAAGGTGATTGAAGATTGTTCGAATTTTTTGTTTTTTCCCTTAAAATAGTAATCACAGAAAGATATTTGCAGATGGAAGTAGACCTTGGGAAAATTTGAATTATAATATAAGGTTAACAATGTTTAGATGTATCTTCTCAGAATTTGTTTCGCTATTATTTTTTGCTTTTAAAATTATTTACATAAATAGTATTATGTTACAGTAAATAAATCAATCAACAACAAAAATAGAAAAGATAGGAATCGGTAACTATAGCCAACTGTGGTATTCATAGAGTTACTCCTCAATAACTGTCTTCTGTGCTTATACACATAGTTTTTTATGCTTTATTATTGCAATTAATAAAAATTGTCTCTCTGCTTTTTAACATGGTGGAACCATGGATAATTTCATTGGAATTTTAAGTAGTCTGAAATATAGTCTAAATCTTACAAATAAGTAGTTCCACTGACAGTAGCCATATGAAGAAAAAGAAAATAGAAAATAGAGAAGGAGAGTGAATGGGTTATGCTTTTAGAACAGCTCGTTGCTCCTGCTCACGGTAAGCTACTGGGCGACGAGGAACTCAGGTATTGTCATTACTTCTTGGATATCAAAACATCTGAATTAAAAGACCTCCTACACTTTCGGTTGCTGAAATTGTGTATGCCTTGTATTTTTTATTGCTTTCAACTTCTTCTCACTTCTAGATTTCTATTAATCTCTAAACAAGTCAATCCCAATTGAAGCCCTCGCAACAATATTGCTTCCTTCATTCATCTGTTACTTCCTTTACAAATTTGTCATGATTGATGTGGAGTTTCAAAGAGGAGTGTCGAGTTCCTTGAAGCTAATACAACTTAAATATGAAGACATTTTTTTATATCACTGAGCAATTAATATACAGAGAGACTATCCTTATCAAACCACCTTCCAATTTATCTCCCCTAGTCTACTGAAGTCTGCTTAAAAATATAAGTTGTGCGCATGGATGGTCATAAACCAAAGAGGGCAGAATTTCCACATGTGCATCAAACATGCATTTCATTCTCACAGACCGCACAGTCCTATGGGTTAAAGGGGTGCATCGAACCTGAGTGGCGACATCTAAAGGGCCATTATAACGACATATGATCAACCATTATTAAGACAACACAATTTGCTGTTCTGTGATGCAAAAGGCCTATCTAGGAGAGATTATGATGTGAAAATGAAGATTGACAAGCATTTAGAGGAAAGAATTACGGATAACTTAAGATGAGAAAGGAATATTTGTGCAGTGGATTTAATCAAAGAATTGGTATCTGCTAAAAATATTCTGGCACCAAGAATAAATCCTCTTCAGGTTTTGGAATATATCCTCATGAGGATCATCTTGATCGGAGTCTTTTCTAATTTTCAAATAGCTTTGCATGTTTATGTCACACTTCCGGAGACTGTTGCTGCTAGGGTAATGATATTCTTAAGCAACTTGACCTATTAGCTCCTAATGACAACTTAATATGTCAACATATGAAGTATGCATGGCTAATTGTTACTGAAGTTTAGTGACCAGCGTAAGCTGGGAAACAAACTTTGAGGAACACTGGTTCCTCAAAGCCTTACGGAAGAATTTTTACCTGCAAATCATCAAATGTATGGTATTGAATTTTAAGAGGCAGAAAGTTATGTTTGCACCCGGCGGCAGATAGGCTGAACACAGCTCTGTTGGTATTATAGTTAAGGAGGCTCTTGGAAAAAGTTTTTTATTAGACCCCTATGAGTTTGTTTATTTTTAATATTTTCTACGTATATAATTGAAATATAAACAATATAGACGGTTTTATATGCATTCAAAATTAAATGAAAATTTCGTATACATAGCCACTGTCATCAGAATTCCATGAGCAATGTGGCAATAACTCATTTGGTCTATTGTTTTGGGTGTATTTCAGAACTTTTTAAGGTGGTTTGTGAGAGTAGAACGNGCATGGACGGTCATAAACCAAAGAGGGCAGAATTTCCACATGTGCATCAAACATGCATTTCATTCTCACAGACCGCACAGTCCTATGGGTTAAAGGGGTGCATCGAACCTGAGTGGCGACATCTAAAGGGCCATTATAACGACATATGATCAACCATTATTAAGACAACACAATTTGCTGTTCTGTGATGCAAAAGGCCTATCTAGGAGAGATTATGATGTGAAAATGAAGATTGACAAGCATTTAGAGGAAAGAATTACAGATAACTTAAGATGAGAAAGGAATATTTGTGCAGTGGATTTAATCAAAGAATTGGTATCTGCTAAAAATATTCTGGCACCAAGAATAAATCCTCTTCAGGTTTTGGAATATATCCTCATGAGGATCATCTTGATCGGAGTCTTTTCTAATTTTCAAATAGCTTTGCATGTTTATGTCACACTTCCGGAGACTGTTGCTGCTAGGGTAATGATATTCTTAAGCAACTTGACCTATTAGCTCCTAATGACAACTTAATATGTCAACATATGAAGTATGCATGGCTAATTGTTACTGATGTTTAGTGACCGGTGTAAGCTGGGAAACAAACTTTGAGGAACACTGGTTCCTCAAAGCCTTACGGAAGAATTTTTACCTGCAAATCATCAAATGTATGGTATTGAATTTTAAGAGGCAGAAAGTTATGTTTGCACCCGGCGGCAGATAGGCTGAACACAGCTCTGTTGGTATTATAGTTAAGGAGGCTCTTGGAAAAAGTTTTTTATTAGACCNCCACCATTAAAATGGACAATAAAGCAGGATCGTACAAATAATTCTCAGAAATTAAGTAAACAGCAATCTAGATTTTTACCAAATTCATCCTTCTTTTCATCTGGTCTTGTTTCGTACATTTCATTACGCTGAATCCAATGCTTTCACAGTCGCTTCAATGACATTTTCACTTCCTATTTTTTAGGAAATACAATTTCTAGGATAAAGCGAATACCTGTGTTTCTCGCATGCTTTTCACTGTTTGTTATTGTTTTTAAGTCGCCGGTAATATTTCCCTCGTTTCGATTCATATGTGGCACAACAGCACCATGGCTAAAAATCATTACGTGAAAGTAAAAAAAGTAAAACTACGTGAAAGTAAAAAAAGTAAAAAAAGTAAAACTACGTGAAAGGACGCTATCTAGAGGATAGCTAACCAGAGGATGAATTTTCTGCGCGATTTTGAAGAAACAGATAAAAATCTAATCAACTACTTGTTTTATCCTCTGCAAACCAATCCGGGGGATAAGATGAAGTTTGTAGAAACCGGCCATCAGGGGTGAATGGAAGGATGATAACAGATGAAAATGATGGAATAAATAGTGATGATTGGATGAGATGTGTGTATGAATAAATAATAAATTAATAAGGAGTGTGATAAAAGAATAAAATAGTAAATAAATAAACAAATAGACATCAACCAAAGTGAGTGAATGTAAAAACAAGCTTAAATATTACTCTCACAGAGCCAGAGACTAATTTTTTGTAAAGTGCGAACATCCATCCTAGGTATCATGGGTTCGATATTAGGAGGCCCCATAAATGGTACTTTTCCCATTTAAATACATTGAGCGGAGAATTAAAAAGGCACTTTGTAGTTTCCACACCAAATGTTTTATTTAAACACAACTGCTGTAAAGGCTTTTGTCCTGCTGGCCCTTAGTTTGATGCTAGGGGAATTTGTATGTCCAAAGTTCAAGAATTCTTTTAAGGTATTTCACGTAAAGATAGAAAGTTACAATTCACGGTGTTGTTAGAATAGATAGATATCTATCATATGCCTTAAAGAATTTTGCCCTATTGGCCAAGGTTCGATTCTAGGACCATTCGAAAGAACTAATATTTAAAAATTCGTTAGGGTATATTCCGGTATAGTAGAATGTTGAAATTCGCAGCATCGATAGAGGATGTAGATTCCATCGTATTCCCCAGAGATTTTTCTCCAAATACACACAGGTTCGATGCTAAGACAATTCGTATGCATGTATTTTAAATAATTCGTTTAGGGTATTGTATTTTCTGTATGGCAGCTGGAGTGTTGCAAGTAGTTTATAATGTTAATAATATAAATATATATATATATATCCCCCCTCCTCACACTGCCACAGTTCATTGCCTCATCGGGGCGGAGGGGTGTTAACGGAGGTTGGAGGCGATGTATAGCTCAGGTTTAACCATGCTAAGAAGGCTTCAACAATATCTCCGGCCAAATAGTGAGAGTGGCACTCATTT
>KZ309325.1:47751-59340 GCA_000376725.2 Ladona fulva | reverse complement strand
CACAAACGGATGTGTTTATTATTCGCTCGGGCATGTTGGTGAGAAGGAGATCTAATATATTTAATTCCCTGGTAGGCTCTTTAACTATCTGGTGTAACGAATTTTTTTGCATTATGTTTAATAAAGTTCTGCAAGAGTCACTGTCACAAGCTGTTTTCTTAACCGTGTGGTTTTGCCAATCGATATCTGGTAGATTAAAATCACCACCAATTAAAACTATGCTACTGTTATTTTTACGAGAATAAAAGTTTACTTCTTCATTTAGGCTACGCAAAACCTGGCGTGAGGAGTTAGGTGGTCTGTAAAACGCATTTTACATTTCTTACCTCAGACCAAATGCATTAAAAAAGTATTTAATTAATAAAAATTTCAAAATCTTGACAATAAAGGTGTTACCACAGAAAAGTCTCAAAACAGCATCACTAGCTATAAGATGATTTAATATGTGTTCCTTTGCATCTCTAGCTCCTTTCTGTTTTGAGACTAGCTCTTCTGACTTGTATATCTGAAATATAAGTACTGAGTATGGCAGCATGACTTTTGGACAAGAGCTGCAAAACAGAGAAGAAGAGGAGAGTTGAGGCAACCAAACTTTAATTAACAGAGTTGTACTGCTTCTACTAGGATAGATACATCTGCGAAACAGGTGATAGGTATAAGAGAAACATGCTATATTACCCAATATAAGTCTGTAAGATTACTTTCTCCAAAATGAAGAAACAATTATTTTGCTGAAATCATTACAACACAAGAGCCACCATCATCCTGCTAAAGGCATACACACCCATAGACATCAAAAGACCATTTCACAAGAATGACTGAAAGATATACCATAAAGACCCTATTCAGCTCTAAATTAGAGGCAGTTAAATCGATATTTGCATGCAATTAATAATATACTTTATTGCAAGAAGGGACCTGCTACTACATCCTTATGAATAAATTACTTTTCATTAGTCTTTCGGTACAGGATATACAAATATATATCTTTCATTTACTTTTGATTCAGTCTTGTTCAGGGTTGCAATAATCTGAAAGCTTCTGAGCTGTAAATGATGATAAATGACGGCACTCATCTCGTCTCTTCCCTGTATAATGGTGCACAAAATGTTATACATAAGGTCCAAGCACAGCACTTACATGAACTTTTTGAACTTATGGCATTCTTGCTCTTGGAATGAAAGACTTAATGCTTACTTATCACCTTACTCTAACTTCTGCCTCATTAACTCTTTTAGGCTTCTGTAGCTAACGGTGAAGAGGCTTTCAATCAACTATTAAACAGATGGCTGTAGAGTTCATTAACAAGGTTAAATTTTTCTAATTTGAGTAAAAATATTGATATTTCAACTCCAGTCATGGCTGTCTTTTCAACTTGATGAGAAAATATTTATTTTTTCTCTTGTTTTATTATTATTATTATCATTATTGGTCCATAATGAATACACTACCCTGCAGAACAACGGATGTGATGCAAACCTTATCAGATAAAATTCCGTCCAACGCGACTCACTGCAATCTGTTTCCCAAAAATGATTTTATCCAAACAAATACTTGTTCGTTAATCCCGTAAGCCATCAACTTATGGATTAATTTTACATGCGATACTCTATCGAAAGCTTTTCTAAAATCTAGAAATACAGCATCTGTACTGGTACCCTTATCAGCTGCTTTAACTAAGGCGATGACAAAAAGGGCTAACTGGGTATTGCATGACCTACCCTTACAAAAACTGTGTTGACATTGACTGCCCCCTTATCACATGATATAGCATAGGATAGTTCACCTGCACTTCCTCATCATGGCCACTACTTGCTCAGTGGCCTCAGCACTCCAAGATGAAAAATTGTCTCTTCAACAGGAAAATCAAAAGTTGTCTAATACTTTAAGTGAGCTCCTGAAAAGGATGGAACTTTTTGATTCTCGTTTAGAAGAGGCTAAATCTCTCAATAGCCACCCTCGCCAAGTGGATCTGGAATTACTGAGCATGGACTACTCCAAATTTAAAGCCAATCTTCATAAACAACTTAACTACATAATGTCCAGGATCAACATACTGGAGAATGCATCCACCAGATTCGACAAGAAACTGGATGATCTTGAACAATAATTGCCGTAATTGCCTTTTGATCCATGGTCTCCAAGAATCTGTGAAGGAAGATTGCCTGGCTGTAACCAAGGAATTCCTGACATCTAACCTCGGTATCAAGGTAAATCCATGTATGCTTGATAGAGCTCATGTCTATGTCTATGTTTGTACCCTGCAAGCCGCCTTTTGGCGTGTGGCAGGGGGTGCATGCACCATGACTCTATTTCCTTAATCGATTATTTTCGCGTAACGTTCGCGGAAAGAATGAGTTCTTGAATGTATTCGTTTTGGCATCTATTTCTCTGATCTTTCTCGCATTATCGGAATGGCCTATGTAGCATGGTGAACGCGTTATATCCATTACATCATCCCTAAACGTGCTTTCTCTGAATTTATCCAGTAAATTGAACCTTTGTTGAACTCTTCTAACTTCCAATGATTCCCATTTTGCGTCCTGTAGCATCTGAGTGACGCTCACTGATTTATCGTAGCAATTCTTCACAAAACATATCACCTTTTGAGGTGATCGCTGCACCTTTTCTAATTCTTTAATACAACACTTATTGGCAGGGTCCCATACACTACACGCATACTCAAGATGAGGTCTGACTAACGCAAGATAACATCGCTCGCGAACTTTTTCATCGCTCCGACTGACTATTCTCTTTACGAAGCCAAGTTTTTAAGTGCTTTTCCGCATATATTATGGATGTGAGTACTCCATGTTAAGTTATTCGTGAGAGTTACTCCAAGATATTTCACTGACTCTACTGTTAATAAGTTTATCCCACGGAGACTGTATGGATAATCTATAATAATAGATTTTCTTTCGAAGAAGTTAACTGCTGAGCATTTGTCTACATTTAGCTCTAATTGCCAATCATCGCACCATTTCATAATGTTATCTAAATCATTAAATCATTCGACAGGGTTAGTCTATTCTCTTTACTCTCTATTTCCCTGTAAATTACCGTATCGTCTGCAAATATCCTAACTTTACTATCAATAAGATTGCTGAGGTCGTTAAGTATTACTAAAAATAGTAATGGTCCGATTACACTAGCTTCAACTTCCCGCAAAGGAGCCACCAACCGCTTGACGTTTGAGCTCCCTATAAGTACAACCCCCCACCGACTTCCTTTAGGTGCAGCTACTTTGGAGGGTGTAGCGGCAGGCATGGTCTTCCGAACGGGCTCATCGGCACTTTCCAGCGCCGAGAACCTATTGCAGACAGGGATAGGGTTCATCGTTGCCTCCCCAGCACCCTTGCCAGCCCGCGCAGCTCCTCCACTCCTCGTAGCCACCCTCCACTCAGGTTCCAGGAGTGGAGCAGAGCCCAAGAGGTTAGGAGTGGGCATCACCGCCTCCACGACAGACCAACCAGTGTTGACTCTGGGGTGAGCCACAGAAGTGTAAAGTGGTTTGCTGCATTTGAGTGTTCTATTTAAATTTCTGAGAATCTAGTAAGAAGTGAAGTGATTTTTGGTATCATTTCATTTCATCCCTGCTGTTTTTATTTTTACTTTCTCTTGTATATATTGTTCCAATAACTTGTCCTGTATTCCATATTAGTATCTAAGTAATTTCTGTGTAATTTTCTAGTGTTTTCTAGTACCTAAGTAATCTCTGTGTCGTTTTCTAGTGTTTTCTGCCAACCATAATATTTGTTTATAGTGATTTTAGCGCCTTTTTAAGTTTCTAAATAATTCTCTTAAGAAAAAAATTAAAAGTACTAAGTGAAATCTGGTGGAATTTCATTTTTAAAAACGAAGGAAAAAATCAAAGATTTACTTTCCACAGAATTTGACCAGGTTTCATCTTCATTCATTCATTCATACTCTCTTATATGCCCGAAACTCCAATTCTGTGGAAAGTAAATCTTTGATTTTTTTCTTCGTTTTTTATTTTTATTTTTTAATTTTCTTAAGCTTTCTTTAGGTTAAAGCTTATTTAGGTTTTTAAATAATTCTCTAAGCTAAGGGGGAAAAAGCTTATTCTTTAATAAGCTTTTTCCCCCTTACCCTCCAACTAAATGTTTTCAATTTCTTCACATAACTCTCGTCCTCCCCAAACTCACACCCATTCTCCCAACTTCTTAGAAACTGCATCCACCGCCTCCCAGTATGCTATCTCTCCCTTTTCCTCAAATCTAAACAATTGTCCTCAGAATAATGCTACCCACCAAATTCCTTCCAAAAATCAGCACAGGAGCCTTAGTCCACTTGCACCTATTTTCATTCCTGCCTCGGCCCCTGCTGTGTCTACTCTCAACCCCTATGCCAATGAGTTCTTTCCTAATGTTCACTGGTCCTCCCCCGCTGCTTCTTATCTCAATCCACACGCCATTGAGTTTCTCCCTTGCCCCACGAGGTCACCTTTACTTTCACCAACTGCTCCTCAATGCTTGGGCGATAATGAACCAAACACAAATGATATCCTTCTTGAAACATTTTCTCGTTTCTCTCTGTCTTTCCAGATGCTATACCTAAATGCACAAAGTATTTATGCACACATTGACAAATTCGCTCACTAGTATTGTCCACTAATGTTCATATTATTGCTATTAGTGAAACCTGGTTAAAACCTATGCTGCACTCTACTCATGTAGAAATCCCTGGGTATAAACTTGTACGTAACGATTGTTTATGAAAGCATGGAGGAGGAGTATGTATGTACAGTCATGAGCAAAAAAAACTTAAAAACATTGCGGATAACATAAGATTCGGGATACTCTTAAAACTCCTTCTGCGAAACATGTTGCAACACTGTATGGAGTCTATCTCAAATATAACGGTACTTATATTCGCTGCAAGGGTTCAGTTTAAAGAAATGGTAGGAGCATCGCGAGTGGCTCCCGTAGCGGACACCCATTTAGAAGGACGGACCTAATTGTAAGAAAGACATTGATGGAAACGTTGCGTATACGCGATGGAAGCTCAAAATGTATGAGTTATAGACAGTGCAGATTGAATGAATTCGCAATTTAGAATCGTCAATCAAGTCGAATACGTCTTTTTACCACAAAATAACGTTATGGACCTCCGACTCGCTGATTCTCTAACGGAAGGAGAACAGGTGCATGGAGCAGTCGTATTTTCTTACCTACTGTCACCAACATTATCACAAATATGCCCGATATGTAATCTCAGAAAACTGTTCCAAAAAGTGATGGCGAACCTTATCTCGGATATTTCACATGGATCTTTAGTAATAATATTTCTATTAGAACTAACCTTTGCAATGTTACGTAAGTGGGTTCAGGTATTGAAAGTAATGAAACAGGAAGTTAACGACTTCGTAAATGTTATTAGGGATTATTTTATTATTCGGTGCTGATAACGTTTTCGGTAATATGTGTAGATTGTTTTAGGGTGTTTTTCATTATTGTTGCCTTAACTTTCATCGATACAAAATTTGAAAGTAATTAATTAGTAAATTAATCGAAAGCGAACACCGAAGGGATCTGCGATCAATATTAAAAGGTAATACATTCATTCTTTCAGAAATGAGTTCGGATGCAGGTGATCCAAATTCCTCCTGATGCACCGCTTATTACTCCTTAGCAACTTCTCTTAAAGAAAAACCAATCAACTCTAGAGTGAAATATTATGCTAAGGGAGCATAATATGTTCTGCGGTAATTCCTGGGAATGTGAGCGGAAAGAAGTTTTAAATGAATATATGTTCTTTAAATCTCCTAACCGAATTTTGTGTGTGCGATAAGTTCTTATCGAGGCTATAACTAAAAATCATAAATGCTAAGGAATGAAGAAAGAATATTCTAATTTCCCTTGCAACTTTGTTCCACAAATTCCGGCGAATATGATAAAATTTAATCATAAATGCCTTTTCCTTGCCTGCAGTTTACTTCTTTGGTGCACTTTACTTCCTATTTACTAAATTACTTCCTATTACGTGACAGAACTTAGCTATAAGTGTTCCTTCTTCTTATCTACTTCAAGAATACAGTAATTTGTAATAATAATCAAGAAATACTAAGACCTCACAAATAATTCCTATACCGAAAGGCACGCTTTGCATGGGAACCCTACCGCTTACTAAGGAGCGCCAGGGTGCCCAAACCTTTACTCACCCCACAACCGCGCTAGAAACAATGCAGAAATGGTCACAGCGGATCCGCTGGTTTTTCCCAAAACCTTTCATTTCCATGTGGTAGAGCTACACAATAAACATGCCCAAGACGATAGGCGAAGCGGCGAGTAAACTTCCTAAAACAGGGATAGCAAGCATTATGTCGGAAGAATGACACATTGGATGAAATAAAGGACTTCCTTGAACCTAGATATTCCCAAGTGGAAACAAAGGGGAAATACGAAAGGGGAAGCAAATGAGAAAAACCGAAACCCCATCACCTGCAGACTGATCCATAGTGAAATGCACGTGGATGCTATGCCCTTTCCTAACAGCTGGGCTTCTGTAATCTGGAGTTTTAAAATAACGTGATTACTTGAGTCTTCGTTTGGTAATCAGGAACGATGGGGGATTGATAGATTATTAAGGTAATTGCTTTGTTTACCAATAGAATACCACAAATAAAAATACACAGAAATCATTTAAAGAATATAATCAAGCAATTAATCTAGCCAGTTATATAATATTTTTCTTTTTTTCCTTGCAGATAAATGATCCCTTAACTTTTGTCTAACAACGACAAGTAAGACTGAAAATCAAATAACCAGGGATCAGCTTTGATTGTTAATATATCATTAATATATTTCTAATCAGCTCCTCTGAATTAGTAATTTTTATAATGCTAACTTTGCCCCTATTTCTCTCCTTGTTTATTTTCAGATTTGAATGATTTACTGCGTCACAAGGGATTTAAGAGAACCAAAATAGCGAACGAGTGATGAACTTTAACTAATGTTTTCCCATAAGTGCTAGTGATTAATGACTGATATTTTTGCGATTCAATTATTGAATTTCGTTCTGTTATTGTAACTTAACTTATGTCATTGATGCTCATTAGATTTAAATACATTAGAAATTGAATCATCTTTAAATGTAATTACGTTGTAGAGTTTATGTTTAATTGTGTTTTACGTAATTTCTGTGTTTTCGTGGGTTTTTTCACCCCTCTTCTTGTGTGGGTGTTTTCCCGCATGGTGGGTTTTTCCTTCAATAGCCTTCAGCTCTGAAGATTTTTTCCCACGAATACATTCTCTTTCTTATAGTTTATTAATAAAGGGTTCAGAAGTAGCAACAGATGAATAAAGGTATATGGATAGTCGACTAACATAAGTTAGTGGTTCGAAGATTGCCTTACATATTGCAAAGATTAAAACTTCAAGGCGTCAGTGACTGCGTTACGGAGTTAGTCATAGATATACCTCTACCCTAAAGTGCGATATGAATCAGTATCTGCGCATTTATATCCGTGGAATTATGTATAGCGGTCTTGATGAGGAGGCTAAGCACTCACGCGCGAGCTGCTGCAACCCAAACCTAACTATTTAAAGTATCTTCCAAGTGTTTCGATCACAGTCAACGTCATATTGATTAATTAATACTTAAAGAAGTTTGTTGACAATCCTCACCTCTCTCATCGTTGTGAGGGGAATGTGTTGATTTCTCTGACCATCTTCTACGTAAATAAGAATTAGATTAGATAAGAATCAGATTATCAGTGCAAACTGTTAGAGAGGAAACGAATTTGGAATTGCCCTTACATTACTCCATAATAAATTCCCTTTGGAATTAGGAATAGAGAAGCCAACTTTGTGTTACAATCCATAGTAAGACATTCCAGGAGTTCGCGGCGTTCCCAGACGTTAAAAAATTGAGTAAGCGTGCGCAAACGAGCATGAGTCACAAGAAAAAATTCCATTATTAGATGAAGCTGCATATGGAGCTTTCAGTAAAACTCATATTTTTCGTGTCTTTTGTATTCCAAAATGAATACACACACAAAGTTAATCAGGGATCAGGAAAAATAACATAACATCGCAACATCGGACTGTATTGGGCAAAATGCTAAGCAATAAAATGTAGCTCTTCATAAGCATGTAGAAGAAGAATTAATGGACATGTGAGCAGACACCTTAAGCAGGCACAAAATTCAAGAAAAGGCAACTTTAGTTGTTTCAAATCTCGGGACTTTTAACTTCAATTACTCCAACCAACCGTACGGATGGTATTAGCTCTTCCAGAAATGTAGCAAGCAGAGATAAACCGCTGCTCTCTCGGATACGAGTGAGAAGCTTGTATCATGTATATTAGGAGATTCCACAAATAGGCAATAACGTAACCGTCACCCTAGTAATTTCTCTTTCGACGACCATTTTTTATTACGCCATAAGGAATGCCTCGGAATGTAGAATAGTAAATCGAGAGTTACAAATTACTGTATTCTTGAAGTAGATAAGGAGAGGAAACGCTTATATCTAAGTTCTGTCACGTAATAGGAAGTAATTTAGTAAATAGGAAGTAAAGTGCACCAAAGAAGTAAACTGCAGGCAAGGAAAAGGCATTTATGATTAAATTTTATCATATTCGCCGGAATTTGTGGAACAAAGTTGCAAGGGAAACTAGAATATTCTTTCTTCATTCCTTAGCATTTATGATTTTTAGTTATAGCCTCGATAAGAACTTATCGCACACACAAAATTCGGTTAGGAGATTTAAAGAACATATATTCATTTAAAACTTCTTTCCGCTCACATTCCCAGGAATTACCGCAGAACATATTATGCTCCCTTAGCATAATATTTCACTCTAGAGTTGATTGGTTTTTCTTTAATGGAAGTTTCTAAGGAGTAATAAGCGGTGCATCAGGAGGAACTTGGATCACCTGCATCCGAACTCATTTCTGAAAGAATGAATTTATTACTTTTAATATTGATCGCAGATCCCTTCGGTGTTCGCTTTCGATTAATTTACTAATTAATTACTTTCAAATTTTGTATCGATGAATGTTAAGGCAACAATAATGAAAAACACCCTAAAACAATCTACACATATTACCGAAAACGTTATCAGCACCGAATAATAAAATAATCCCTAATAACATTTACGAAGTCGTTAACTTCCTGTTTCATTACTTTCAATACCTGAACCCACTTACGCAACATTGCAGAGGTTAGTGTTAATAGAAATATTATTACTAAGGATCCAATCAAAATATCCGAGATAAGGTTCGCCATCACTTTTTGGAACAGTCTTCTGAGATTACATATCGGGCATATTTGTGATAATGTTGGTGACAGTAGGTAAGAAAAAACGACTGCTCCATGCACCTGTTCTCCTTTCGTTAGAGAATCAGCGAGTAGGAGGTCCATAACGTTGATTTTGCGGTAAAAAGACGTATTAGACTTGATTGACGATTCTAAATTGCGAATTCATTCAATCGGCAATGTCTATAACTCATACATTTTGAGCTACCATCGCGTATACGCAACGTTTCCATCAATGTCTTTTTTTAAAATTAGGTCCGTCCTTCTAAATGGGTGTCTGCTATAGTAGCCGCTCGCGATGCTCCTACCATTTCTTTAAACTGAACCCTTGCAGCGAATATAAGTACCGTTATATTTGAGGTAGTCTCCTTACAGTGTTGCAACATGTGTTCCAGTGAAGGAATTTTAAGAGTATCCCGAATCATATGTTACCCGCAATTTTAAATTTTTTTTTTGCTCATGAATGTACATATGGAAGGATATTACATACAAATTAATTTCTAATAACGAACCAACTCATAGCAAAAAGCCTGAATATCTTCTCATCAAACTAAAATTAAATATGACTAAGCTCCTAGCCGGCGTAATATATCGACCTCCGAAGGTAGGCTACTTAAACGATATAGATGAGGCCTTATCGCTTCACATTTATGATTATCAGCATGTCCTTTTAGCCAGAGATTTCAATGCCAACTTTAACTCGTCTAATCCTAATGCTCTCTATCTTAAAAAATACTTCGATTCAGACAACCTTCACTTATTACCATTAAAATCAACTCATCATATGCTCAATACATCGACATGGATAGATGCTGTACTACAGCATGTAAAATTACATTTANAATGCCAACTTTAACTCGTCTAATCCTAATGCTCTCTATCTTAAAAAATACTTCGATTCAGACAACCTTCACTTATTACCATTAAAATCAACTCATCATATGCTCAATACATCGACATGGATAGATGCTGTACTACAGCATGTAAAATTACATTTAATTTATGTACAAGCTTGCATATTTCAGTACATAAATAAGGATTAGACGCTATCTAAGTGAGGATTGAACATATTACTTTTATTTTAAGGATTAGACATTTTATATTTATTTAATTTAAACATTTAAACAGGCAATATACATAAAATAGTATTCACAAGAATAATATTGATTGATATATAAGATATCCTTCTTCACATTGCCTCTTTGGGGCAGAGGGGTGTTAATGGAAGTTGGATGTATAGCCCAGGTTCAACTACACTATGAAGGTCTCAAGAATATCTCCAGCCATAATGTAAAAGTGGCATTCACCAACCAGCAGGACAACCAGGTGAATTATTGCCCTTCATCCTCCAATCACAATTACAATTTATCATGATGAGATACTGTAAGATACTGGTTTTTTGTGCTTCTGTTCATTTTTCATTCTACTTTACAAGGGTAAGTATATTATTTTAGTGTCGTTATGTTTTTCATTATATTTCCTGTGGTCTTATCTGTATTTTTCCCTTATTTAAGAGTAATCTCTTTGAACTGTTTCTGTCACAGTTCTCTTCAGTAGTCGCCCATGTTTTCTTGCTTGGAGAAATGCTTGCATGCTTGCCTTCGATTTTCCTCAGGATACTTATGTAAGTTCACTATTATTGCTTCAATATTAATAGTACACCTACTTCCACATAAATTTTACCACCTTCGACGCAACCCGCATAACTAACATGAAGCATGAAGAGAGAGAGTCTGAAGTATTCTCCACATTCTATTGGCTGTTGGAAGGAGGGAGCTGAAACACTTTTTTGGCACCTTTTTAAATCGTTGTGAAACTTGTTGAAGGCTTTTATATCATTATTATCAACATAAAATCTTTTTAAAATTTAGTGTTTCTTTTTACTATGATAGCAATATAGTACTAAAAAAGAAGAAAGGTCGGATTTCCTCAATTTGGCCTGAATCTGACAATTAATTTACTCTTCCCCAGAAGTGTCGAGTAAAATTGTTTTTGCTGCCTCAATTATCCTCTAATAAAAGTATGACATCATTGTATAATTGAAAATACGTAATTAAAACTTTTTCATTACATTTCATGCTCTTTACATTCGTAGGATAATAATAATAATATGGAATAAGAAGGCGATTAACTGTATTTCAACTAAATAATTTTGCAGAAAAATGTTATCGAGAATGGGATTTGAAATTACATTAAAAAACTGCAAAACTTGCTAAGGAAAGTTAAGTCGAAAGACGTTATCTGGACAAATACACTGGAAAAGAATCGTTCAAGCGTAACCTGTAGAAGAACTCTCAAAATTAAAAAA
>KZ309325.1:31133-42245 GCA_000376725.2 Ladona fulva | reverse complement strand
CAAAATTTTTAACAGGAAAAGTAATAGCATTGGTGGAATATGAATAAAATGAGACAGATAGTGATACAAAGAAAGACCGTGTTTCTTGAAAGGTAGACCTAAATATATCGGTTCAAAGAAAACCGCAACTTATTCCCGATTTTCTCGAAAGTATCACTTTCCTAATTTTCCTTCGATTACGATATTATTACCATTGATTAAATTGCACCATGCTGTGCGGAATTACTTTTGCTGTATGATAAAAGTATTAAAAATTAATTTTTGCCACCTGGCTTTTTTTTTATGCAAAAGTGGCAACAGCGCGCGCCGATCTCCCGTAAGGAATGCACGGGGCCATAAGAGATCCATTGTCTTCATGATGTTGGACAGACAATATCTCGTTTCGGAGCGACGTTGTTTTCTGATTACAGAGTAGGGAAAGATATTGGCGTGAATGGAAATCCATTTATATAATAACCAAATAACTGATTTGAAGGAAATCTGAATATTCATTACTTGAAATAGCGTATTCAAATAAATAACGTAATTTCATTATTTCTTTTCCTCTTCTACTCACGGTCATCGGTATGAATCTTCAGTAATTAAAATAATTCAAGAGATCGTTTCTTTTCCTTCTTTTATTCGGAAAATAATCGCATTTTCATATGCATTAAAATGGTCTGTTGTCCTTATTAGTAAGTATTATACTTTGACCCATCTCCAAGCAATCGTCGATTCAATTAGAATTATTCAAGCAAGTAAATTTAATGTAAGTACGATAAATTAATCCGTAGCTGTCGATCACTGAAACATTTCCGTTCTGGAAGACTTAGGGAAAACAATAAAGCCTATCCCTAAATATCATTATTTAATCCTATATAAAAAAGTTGTTCTCAAAATACAAAATTTACTTCGTTTCTTAATTCCAAGAAAAATGTTTATAAAGAGACTGATGCGACTTCCAACCTACGTATATGGTTCTGGAACAGCAGACTACCCAATGAGGTACAAATATTCTCACAAATGGATGCATTACAATTCCATAGAAATAATGTGGTGCTGTTTTCTTGGATATTTATTAGTAATGTGAATGCAAATATATAGTTTATCTTTAACAGGTCGTAATTCTTTTACTTCATAGATATCTTTCCTTGTATTATCAAAGGCCATCAGATGCACTGAATAGTATGGTGAAATTTGGCGGAACTTGATGGTACGATTGTTAACGCAAGATTGTTGTAAATTTTTCAAGAAATTGATTTTTCCAAATATAAGTAGTGAAATTTCCTGAAACGTTTTTCTCTATAGATTAAAAGATGTTTTACAACTTGCTGAACCAAAAATTTTGAATGAGTTCCCTCCCTTACTTCTAGCGATTAGACCTCATTATTGTTTCACAAGCTGTTATCTCGTTTTGGAGCTACGTTGTTTTCTGAGTGCAGATTAGCAAAGATATTGGCATTCTGATAAATCCATTGGCTTGAAAACGAATAATGAAATTATATACCAAAAATGGTTCATGGTAGCCAGGCGGGGTTTTTACCGTTATAAAATTCCAGGTAGATTTTGGAAGGGTTCGTCTCGAAATTCGGACCCTTCGCTCAACCTTAGTGACCATACCCTCTCAGCAGGAAGTGCCCGGGTTAAGACTGACCGCGTGTAATACGATTTGAAAAGTTATAAAAAATTTAAATCGGCAAATAATTGTTATCTCCGTCGTATCACTCGTTCAGAGAGATCCACGTGCGTCTTTTAATCGACGTTCTACGATGAAAATTAACGTTTTCATGAATTTGTTAGAAATAAGCCACTGACACGCGGCAACGTTGCTTACTCCCGTTGGCGGGAATTTGAAATAGTAGAGGGCCAAGTTTCGGCTTGCTGTCTGATTCTCTGTATCTCTTGTTTTATCCATCATTATACGTCATTATACGAGGCTATATTTGAGATAGACTGCATACAGTGTTGCAACATGTTCCGCAGAAGGAGTTTTAAGAGTATCCCGAATCTTATGTTACCCGCAATTTTTTGAGTTTTTTTTCTCATGACTGTACATCTAAATGTTGCGGTATTACTGTCCACGCACAGCCTTCATTTTATCGGGCGAATAACCCATATAACGCATTGAAGCTTCCTTCCTCACTTAATTTCGGATATTTCAGGCTTGAAGATGGAGGCTCCACGTTCACTTTCAATTTAGGAACGTAACGGTGAGATTAAGTCTAAAAACAAACTCGGTACGGCAATGTGACATGCATCTCTTAGTCCCACAGCTAATGTTTTTGTATTAGCACAGGATCGTTTAGTTTCTTACTTGTCAGTCAAGGAAACTTTTCTTGCTAGAAACTGCGAATCGAGCTTCAATTACGCATCCGCTTTACATCGAACATCGATTCGACGCGTTTTCCCAAGCTGAGGATTATTCACCTCTTACTTGAGACACGCTCCATTGCTTGGGAAACTGCGCATGGGTCTCAAATCCACGCCCTAATCGCAGCACAATGGCGGGATTAGTCCCTCTCCGAGCGCGCCCCTGCCATTGGCGCTTCCCTCGACTGCCGCAGCGCATGCTCCCACACTTAACAATGGAATTCCGCTCTTTTGTATGTGCACTCTCCGGCGTCACTCTCGCATGCATCGATGCCTTCGAATGGAGTCGCAACTCGACGTTTGTTATGTACTTTGCGGTGTTTTTTAATCTGTCTAATTTAGGTCTTGTAGCTTTTTCTCAGTTATTGTAATTCAATGAAAACGAAGGCTGTCGCCGTTTAGTTATTTTACGGACCATTTGATAAGAAAGATTTTGATATTCGAACTCCACTCCGTCGCTGGCTTTTCCTATTCGTGATGTTGCCTTTGGCATTGAACCAAATTTAACCGCTGGACCCGTTTTACACTAATGGGTGTAGGTGATGGAACCTACGGCCGCCAGATTACATGCGGCCTGTTAGTCTCTTTCTGAGCAAATTCTCTTATTTGAATTATTCCATGTACCAATGTCTCTAACTATGCCAACTGAAAATAAAACGGAAAGCATTCTTTTTTATTTCACTTAGCGAATGAATTCGATTTCTCAAAGAGGAATTCGCTAATAAATTATTCGAATGCAGGCAATTCCAGTTCGGTTTCCTCTGCGTACGAATACATTCTTTTTATCTACTGCCACGAGGATACGGAGAATACAAAATCTTCGAAAACGAAATGTTCTTCAGAGCATGTTGCAACTATTAACGTTTCTTTGATGGCTGAGACCGATGTTTTAATTCGGAAGATGAAAACAATTGACGTCTTTCAACGACGTGTCTTACTAAGATTACATGAAGAGCATTCCTTATTTCCGAGAATCGTGGTAACTTTAAAGCTGACATACTAATTTCACAGACATCTTATACTAGTGTTTTATTTGATGTCGCTATTTCAATTAGTATATTGATAGTTTTTAATGCTCTCTAATGCAAGGACGGCGGGCGACGCTCTACGCTATCCGGAAGACCATTTCTTTAATAACTCCCAGCATTACTTTCCTATTTCTATTCCTATAAAATATCTCAAAGTCGAAAATTATTCATGGAGTTTCGATGGATTCGCTTTGCACAATATAGAATACTGGACTAATGACCACCATGTGCACGGCTTACGAGGAAGATAGTCGTGCGATTTGGATTTAGATTTATACCCCGCAAGCCGCCAGTGGCGCGTGGAAGGGGGTGTAGCAACACCAAAGACCTAACCTAATCCATCGTGTTTGCATCTCTAATGCTCTGTGGAAAGAACGACCAGAAGTAACAATCTATTTTAGCGATTACTTCCTTGTAACGCTTGGTAGTCGCCTCTCAAAGATCGCGCCCGCTGATTACCGGAATAACTATGTCTTCCACTTCATCTAAAAATTCTGAATCGATGAATTTGTCGAAAAGCTTTCGTCTATAATCCGATCTTCTCATTTGGAGCGAATTCCATCCGAGGGATTTTATCATAGCCGTAACGCTACTGTCGAACCTCAAGTTACCAGTGACGAAACGAGCTGCTCTACGTTGGACCATCACTATATCTGAAACTAACCCTACTTCATGTGGATCCCAAACCGCGCAGCAGTATTCGAGACTAGGCCTAATGAGGGAAAAATAAGCAATTTCCTTGACTTTTGATGGACATCCTCTCAGTGTTCTACTTGTGCATATCTGCATTCTATTTGCTTTTCCTATAATGTCACTAATATTTTCTTTGAACGATAAACTACTGCTGGGTGTAACTCCTAGGTATTTATTATGGCGCACAAACTCTAGTGGGTATGATGAAATTTCATACTGTACGCTAATTACGTTGGTGGAACGGGTAAAAGACATCGCAACGCACTTCTTAGCATTCAAGTCAAGCTGCCAATCTTTGCACCAACTTGATATAACGTTTAGGTCCTTCTGTAGGATACTGCTATCATCTTCTGATGTTATCTCTCTGTATATAAGAGTGTCATCGGCAAATAATCTAACTGTGCTCCTTACATTATCCACTAAGTCATTTATATATATTAGAAACAATATCGGCCCTAATACACTTCCTTGCGGTACTCCTGATGTGATATATACCTCATTGGATAAAATTCCATCCAATGCAACTCGTTGAGATCTGCTTACGAGAAAAGATTTTATCCATCCGACCACTTTCTTGTCGATCTCATAGGCAATTAGCTTTTGAATTAGTTTTACGTGAGACACTGTGTCAAAAGCCTTCCTGAAATCTAGGAATACTGCGTCTGTTCTACCACCCTTATCTGCTGCCTTAGTTACGTCATTCATAAAAAGGGCTAACTGAGTTTCACATGACCTACCTTTGCGGAACCCGTGCTGGCTATGACTAATTGCTCCCTTCTGGGATAGAAAGCGCATTATTGAGCTCGCTATAATATGCTCCATAACTTTACAAAATATCGAGGTGAGAGAAATTGGCCTATAATCATCTGGCTTTAGGGTGCGACCTTTCTTAGGAACCGGAGTTACATTTGCTTTTTTCCATGACACTGGGACTGTGCCCTCATCTAATGATTTCCGATAGAAGACGAGAAGAAGAGGAGCAAGCTCATTAGCTAAAGTTTTTATTACAAATGAGGGAATACCTTCGGGACCTGGCGCCTTTTTTCTGTCAATCTCTCGCAATAACTTTTCAATTCCTTCAACTGATAACTCAATTGGGCTCATTTCCGAATCAACGCGCGTTGCAAAATCGTTTACTAGACCATTATCTACGGTGAAGCATTTTTGATAATGCTGGTTAAGTAAGTTCGCCTTTTCTATCGACGTATTAATGATAATTCCTTCTTCGTTAGTTAAGCTGGGTACGGAAGACTGACCGCCACGAGTCTCACGCACATACGACCAAAATTCTTTCTGATCACCTCCTAGTGATTCTAATAAGGTTCTAGATCTATATTCCTGAATTTCTTTATTAGCTTCCTCCTTAACTAGCTTTCGCATTTCTCTATACTTTTGTTGCTCTAACTCAAAATTAGCTCCGCATGCTTTAAGTTTCCTCAATCGGGAATGAATAAGTCTCTGCTTCCTATGCAATGCTCGCAACTTCGGCTTTGTCCATCGTGGCTCCTTACGCTCACGCATGCTTTTGGTCGGTACGTATTTAGCTAATCCATCTTTGATAATGCGGAGAAACTCATTCCAACTATCATCGATTGTGTTTCTACCCACAAAACAACAAAAATCATCCCTTCTCTTGTTAATATAATCCTTGAACTCCGAAAATTTCGCTTTGCTAAATACGTATACTTGCCTCGGCGGTTTGAGGGATTTAATTATAACTGCCTTCATTTCTGCCGTTATTACGTCGTGGTCTGAAATACCGTCAACTATATCGACACTAGTTATCAAGTGTGGGTGAGAAGCGACTAGTAAATCAAATATGTTTCCTTGACCTGTACGATTCGTCCGAGTAATATTCATGTTAATTTGTTCAAGGATTATATTCAAGGCCATGCAGCGAGAATGTATCAATTAATTTCTGCGATAATCTTTTCTCTCTACTTAAGTTGGAACACGTCACATTCTCCCAATTAATATGAGGTAGGTTAACAATATATCTGAGGATAACTGAGGAGAGGAAGCAGGGCTGGTAGATAACGTGGGAATTCTTGCATTCACCTTATCTGCGATGGCCCATCACTCCCTCTGTATTTTCAATACCTCAGGCTTTTCCTTGATTTTAATGCGTCCGTGCTCTGGGGGAGTCGTCATTCTGGCCATGGAACTATAATCCGAGCGTACAAATTAAATCATTGCAATGAATTTTTTCAGCGATTGACAGGGTTCTTTCCATCATTACTAACTAGATCGTGGATTTCAACGTTCCATCATAACGGAAATTGCCCTAAACGAATTTTTGAAAATCTGTTCAATGTATTTAAACGGGATGAGAACCATTTTTGGGGCCTCCTAGGATCGAACCGAAGATAGCTAGGAACGATGTCTCCAGATTTTCCTAGCGAAAACGCCTGCCGTCTCACTAATGAAAAAATATAATAGAATAGATAAAATAGATATCAATCCAAGGTGTCCATGGGCTTGATCCTAAAGAGTCCCAAAAACGGTATTTTCCCCGTAAGTTTACACTGGACGGTTTCTCGGAAAATATTTTGAGGTACACTGCTGGACAAACGAAACGCAACACTTGATGGCGCTGTACGTGTTCAAAAGCCGAAGTTCTTGGTCTGAGCAAGAGCTAGAGATATAAACGATACAGATTCAGGGGTAATCTTGTGGTAATTATTAATATTAACAATATTAAAATGCTCCATTAGAGTGAACTTTTTATTATACCACACAAAACAACAAACACACGAACAAAAGGTGACAAAAAGGAAAAATGACACCGAATATATACAAAGCCAAAAGTAAATAAGTAAAGTGCCGCTGGTGGCAAAATGTAGCAAAGGGTCACACAATCCGAAAACCACCAATAACCAACAGAGTCAGCCTTACACGCGTTTCACACTCAAGGAGTGCATCCACAAGAAATTAATTAATAAATTTAATTAAACGTTTTAATTTTAACCAGACTCTGCATGAACCAGAACACCTTCCAATTCCAAAACAAATTTTATTCCCAGACATTTGGTACAGCTATGGGAAACCCTCTTTCCCCCCTAATTTGCTAACGTTTTTATGAGCCATCTGAAAGATATTTGTTTTAAAACTTTTGACCATTTTCCAAGTACTTGGTACCGTTATGTTGATGACGTCTTTGCGGTGTTTGATACCAGCTGTTGTGACATCGAAACGTTTCTTAATAGTTTGAATAGTTTGTTTCCCACCATAAAGTTTACAGTTGAAGTTGAACAAAACAACGCTTTACCGTTTTTAGATGTTTTGGTAGTCCGAAACGGCAACAAACTAAAGTTCGATATCTATAGGAAATCCACTTCCTCTAATAACTTTATCCCCAACTTGTCCTTTCATCCACAATCGCATAAATTTGCAGCTTTTCACCATCTGGTTCACAGATTGGTCTTTCTGCCTCTTGACAACATGGGTTATAGAGAAGAACTCGGTTTTATCAAGGACACAGCTTCTATGCTTGGTTTTGATTGTTCCTTGATTGATACCCTGGTCAAGAGACATAGATGTAAACGTTTAGTTCGGAACTGCTCTACGTTGTCTCCCTTAACAGAAACTCAGACCCCAAAATTTATTAAACTCCCTTTTTATACTCCGTTGACGAAAGGTTTGGACAGTATTTTCAAGCAGAAGAACATTAAGATCTATTACGTCAGAGATCTTAATTTGAAGAATTCGCTTGGCTCCACAAAAGATAAAGTCCCTCTTCTCCACAAGTCTGGCATTTATCAGATTACCTGCCCAGATTGTAATCTTAAATATATTGGCCAAACAAAAAGACGGGTTTTAATTAGATTTAATGAACATCTAGCTCATTTTAAAGCAGGCAGATACTCTAATTCCAGTGTAGCTAATCACATGCAAGAGCAAGCTCATAATATTTCATTAAAGGATTTAAAGTTATTACACAACATAAATTACGGTTTTAATGCTTGGGAGAATTTATACATTTATAAAAATCGTCATTCTATCATTAATTCTAATTTGGACTTTGATAAAAGATTGTATTGTTTATTGGACTCCGCTGGTTGATGCTTTTCTGTTTTGTGACTGTCTCTACAGCCTGTGCTGTTCTTTGTCAGTCACTTTTCTCNTCCCTTGTTTATAGATAGCCCCCTTGTTTATAGATAGCCCCCTTGTTTATAGATAGCTCCCTTGTTTATAGATAGCCCCCTTGTTTATAGATAGCCCCCTTGTTTATAGATAGCTCCCTTGTTTATAGATAGCCCCCTTGTTTATAGATAGCCCCCTTGTTTATAGATAGCTCCCTTGTTTATAGATAGCCCCCTTGTTTATAGATAGCCCCCTTGTTTATAGATAGCTCCCTTGTTTATAGATAGCCCCCTTGTTTATAGATAGCCCCCTTGTTTATAGATAGCTCCCTTGTTTATAGATAGCCCCCTTGTTTATAGATAGCCCCCTTGTTTATAGATAGCTCCCTTGTTTATAGATAGCCCCCTTGTTTATAGATAGCCCCCTTGTTTATAGATAGCTCCCTTGTTTATAGATAGCTCCCTTGTTTATAGATAGCCCCCTTGTTTATAGATAGCTCCCTTGTTTATAGATAGCTCCCGTTTAAACGAAATGAATATTTAAATGTTTCATCACTCTGAAATGCCATTGTCAAAAATGACCTGAATAATAATGTGTGCGAATTTGTGCGTTCTAAAGATATATTTAGAACTAATAAGTCCCGGTACTTATAAAAATTTCTTTATCAGCCTCTTGTATAGCACCTGAATGGTTTTTAATTTCTTTTGCTATAATATATCCAGGTTTAGATAGCT
Source organism: Ladona fulva (assembly GCA_000376725.2). Taxonomy (NCBI): domain Eukaryota; kingdom Metazoa; phylum Arthropoda; class Insecta; order Odonata; family Libellulidae; genus Ladona; species Ladona fulva. The sequence goes on along the minus strand of KZ309325.1, from coordinate 33,358 downwards.
GATAGTCAAGCTGATTCTGCAGTTTTTCATTTGCAATATTTGGTGTTTTCCTCTTATCTAAGATTGTAAGTATCGTCTTCATAAATAAATGTTCGTGTCAATATGCTCAGATAGGTCGGAAGTAAAAATATTGAATAACGTCGGCGGTAGTAAAGTGCCCTAAGAAACGCCGGCGTCAAATATAAAATCCATTCTTACTATATATTTTTGCGTCGTCATAAAGTTCTCTATCTTTCTGCTGAAGAATGATGATCACAGATTACGGTCATTCGGGGTATATGGATGAAGAAATTAGGAGTGATTCCAAAGTGAAAGCCCAAGGAAAAGAATTCTCATTCCTGAGAAATCTCAAGCCCAGGAGGCCAAAATAGTTTTCGTAAGATAATACACGATTTTCCAATTTCCCAACTGCAGGCTTTCTCCTTTAATTCATTAAATAATGTAAATGTAAACGTAGTTACATCGCACTTGCTTCATACAAGACCTAAGACTGTAATATATCTTATTCTTTCCATGTGTTAACATTTTGTGGCCAATTCAATCAATTTACCTTTTATGTCCAAAACTATCAGATACTATATTCTGTTTATCATGAATAAAGCAAACGTCATTCTTCTCTCGGATAGCCACGTAATTAATTGATCGTAACTGATTTTTCGAGGAAAAAAAACCGTGCAAAGACATTAAAAATATTCAGTAGAATACTCTCAGGGCTTAAACAATGCTATCTACAAAACATGAAATTTCACCCGCGAAATCTGTAAATTATGACGTCGTAAAAATGTTGATGGTTGCTTTGATTTTTGCCGAAACCATAATTACATGGAAAACAAACATTAAATTAATGGAATAATAATAATGATGAAAAATACTGATATTGAGATTACATATTTTAATAAATTCCTTTTGCTAATGCAACGGCACAATACAATGGAAGCAGACCTATCAACTGCCATTTGTATGGCTAAGGTCCTCAATATGTGCAAGTCTGTTTTCGTTATCGTTCATCCCTTGAGCTTAGTCTCTTTTCCATCAAAAAATTTATACTTCTGATTCCCTTATGCTGTGGATATTATTTACATCTGCTGAGACAGAGAATGGAAGGCGTTTCTCATTGACGACAAAAACTTCCTTCGGCGTTATGTGACATAAAATACAGCAAATAATATGATCAAGACAGCTGTAATTATTTATGCTGTAAAATCTTACTAGCCCTAAATGCAACAAATTGAGTAAAACTAAATGCGAATAACGATCAAGTGAAGTTAGTATAGGTCTTTTTTCAGTGTAATTAAACATATATATCGACGCCACATGAGACTGCTTATAAACGCCCATCTAGCTGGGTGCATCGTAAGAAAAAACATTGTAACTTGGTAAATTTTGCGAATATTTAAATCGGACTGAATTTACTAAATCACTGTAAGAGTTGTCTGGATATTACAGCAAAAATGCATAGTTGCTGGAAAAGGAGAAGGAAATTCTAGAATATAAGGAGATGGAGCACCATACTTTTGCGTATCTCAAGAAATACTATCTAGAAAGCATGAAATTGCGTCCACAAAATGTTCCAATTATAAAATTCTCTGGGGTTAAATTTCAAAAAGTAATTTCTTCTTTCGATACATTTCAGATTTTAAAATTATTAACCTTTTCATATAGGAGGACTATTAAGTAAAGGGAAATCTGAATGTTAACCTCCGGTATTACTTCAGTTCTGATGTAGATAATAATAGTGTGATAACTTCAATACCTTAGGGATTCGATCGATCGATCTTGACAATTTCTCCAATTGGTGCCTGAGATGGAACCTCTTCCCCAATCTTTCCAAATGTAAGGTAATATCCTTTAGTCTTAAGAAAAGTCCCCTCCATTTTGATTATAACATTGATGGCGTTTCACTTGAACGTCTCCACCACATTTCTGATCTTGGCGTAATTCTTGATACTAAACTTACCTTTAAAACCCATATCAGGTCTATCTGCTCTAAGGCTTACCGTCTTTTAGGCTTTCTGAAACGTAATGCTCTTCAAACCTTCTCCACTAATACATTAGTCAAATCTTATTGTTCCATTGTCCGGCCTACCCTTGAATACTGCAGCATTATCTGGTCTCCCCACTGTTCCTCTCACATTAAATCTATTGAAAGAATTCAGATTCGGTTATTAAAATGGCTGTGTTGGAAAGAGAATATTACCGATTTCAATGTAAATAATTATCCCGAT
>KZ309325.1:11092-26552 GCA_000376725.2 Ladona fulva | reverse complement strand
ATTGAAGATGGAAAAAGGAGCATGGCTGTATATAAAAGTTTTTCGTTGAAACGCACCTAAATCCGTGCCTCTGGCTACTGCAAGAGCATACCAAAGGGTAACGACTTCTAATTCCGCGAAATCAGTTGGACGCTAAGAATGGGACCTGAATATTTTGGTGTATGCGGGAGATCCTGGGTTTAACCCGGCGCCCTACTGTTTTCGAGGAATTGGATAACCTTCAGTACACCTTTTCAGTGACAGCTATAGAAATAACTTAAAACTAAGTTGCCATCTGTAGTATATATAGTATAGACGTTCCTTCTAGAACGTCTTCAGTTCTTTTATACTCTCTTTTAAAATCTGTGTCATTTGGAGAATTTCGCGTGTAGAATTCCACCTGTGAGAAGTGCAATAGAAAATGCACCCAGTAAAAAGCAACCTTTCAAGGTAGAAGTTGCTGAATTCCTCTCCATCGGCATCCAATGAAAACTCGGATGGTAGGAGAGAAGAAGTGAAACTGCATAATCTAAGGAAGCGCGAGAAAGAAATCATTCTCAACGTAAGAGGTTTGTGTACAGGAGTAGTACAGCTAGCACACACTAAAATAGTATTTCGGTTATCAACTTTCTTTTGGCATACTTGACAAATATCAGCCATATTACTCAGTAACTTGATACTGAAATCAGTCAGGAAGAAGAGTTGTAAGATAAACGAAATTAAATAAGCAAAAGAAAAATAGCTAAATTAAAAAAAGAAAATCGACAACAGACAACCAAACAAACAGAAGACAATCACAACGTACGTCACTTCCTAAGCAGATATTAGCTCCGGATGTGAAGATCTTTAAGAACCTACATAGCGACACTTCCGGTCTGGCAATGTCGAACTTATTTTATCCTAAAAAAATGGCACATACACTACATGTAATGTTGAAATCGACTTAAATTAAAACCCAGGCACTGTGCACTTTCACTAAGTATTAATAAAAACACCATTTTCAGCCGTTTCACGGGGTATGAAACATGCCAAACGGCTCACTTCTACCTAGTGTATGTGTAGCTATCCTAGGAAAAATACAAGAAAATCGCAGTTTATCACTATCAGAAGAGTTTCCTTTCACTTGCACAGATCAATTAGAGTATGAAATTCATATGTTAAAAAAAACACACTCAGAGAAGCACTAATCCACCCACATATTCGAATACTGTGGCGCTGTATATAAACGCCTAAACACAGGCGGCCATGCTCGATTCCGATAATCTGTTTTAAGGAATCTAACAATAAGGGAATAATTAAGTAAATAGGAAGTATAGTGCATCAATGATGCAAATTGCCGACAAGGAAAGAGCATTTATGATTAGCCGCTATGATATTCGGCCGAACTTCCTGGAACGACATTATAAGAAAAACTACGAAGTTCTATCTTCAGTCCTCAGGATATATTAATTTTAATTATAGCCTCGATAAGAACTTTACTCACATATAAAATACTAACCTATAAAATAGGTGATTTAAACCTCATTTTTTCATTGAAAACTTTTTTCCACTCACATTCCCAGGAATTACTCGCAAAATATATTATGCTCCCTTGGCTTAATATTTAACTCTAGATTTGATAAGTTTTTCTTTAAGGAAAGTTGCTAAGGAGTAATAAGCGGTGCATCAGGAGGAACTTGGATCACCTGCATTCTGGAATGGAATGCAGGTGATCGGATTCTGCATCGATTCTGTATCGGAACTCAATTATGAAAGAATGCATTTATTACTTTTAATATTAATCGCAGATCCCTTCGGTATTCGCTTTCGATTAATTTACTAATAAATTACTTTCAAATTTTGTATCGATGAAAGTTAAGGCAACAATAATGAAGAACACCCTAAAAAATCTACACATGTTACTGAAAACGTTATTAGCACCGAATAATAAAGTAATCACTAATGACATTTAGAAAGTTGTTAACTTCCTGTTTCATTACTTTCAATACGTAATCCTAATTTACATTTACATAAATACCCCGCAAACACCCGTATGGCGTATGGCGGGGGGTGTTAATACAGCAAAGTCCCTAATTATTCATCCTATTTACGCGTCTAATACTATCTGGAAAAGAGACAAATAATAACTATCCGTTCGTGCAATAATCTCACGAAATTTTTTCGACGTCTGGTCTCGAAAATTGCGTTCGCTAAGCGCAGGAATCACTATGTCGCGTATTTCGTCATGTAAGTCACTACTCAGGAATTTCTCGAACAATCTGTGCCTAAACTCGAGTCTTCTATCGTCAAGAGAGTTCCAGCCGAGGGATTTAATCATATCTGATACACTGCTGTCGAACTTGTAGTCTCCCTTAACGAAACGAGCCGCTCTACGTTGTACGCGCTCTAGTTCCAAAATCAAACCCTTCTCGTGCGGATTCCACACCGCGCAGCAGTACTCAAGTAACGGGCGAACTAGTGAAAAATAAGCTACCTCTTTGACACACGACTGACTGCCTCTAAGAACGCGGTTACATAGCCTCAATGTCCTATCGGCTGACCCCACTATATCTCGTATATGCGTTTTAAATGATAAATTACTACTGAAAACGACCCCTAAATATTTGTATTGACTCACGAATTCTAACGTTGAGCCGCTAATGTGATAGGGAGTTAGGCTCACGCTTCTGATCGGAGAGCGGGTCATGCTCATTGCTACACATTTCTCTATGTTTAAACTGAGCTGCCAATCTTTACACCATTTGGTAACAACGTCCAGGTCACTCTGTAATATCAATGAATCCTCCGCGTTTTGGATTTTTCTGTATATAAGGGTGTCGTCCGCAAAGAGCCGTACGTTACTCTTAACGTTGTCTACGATATCGTTAATATAAATAAGGAATAATATGGGCCCAATAACACTGCCCTGAGGTACCCCTGATGTCACTTCCACTTCATCAGAAAAAGCCCCATCTAAGACTACGCGTTGGCTTCTGCATGTCAAGAATGACTTAATCCACTGAATGATTTGATCATCGATTCCATAAGATTCTAGTTTCTGTAGTAACTTCGCGTGCGGAACTGTATCGAATGCCTTTCTAAAATCCAAAAATATAGCATCTGTCCTAAAGCCTTCGTCGGCTGCATGCATTATGTCCTGATTGAGAAGTGCTAACTGGCTCTCACAGGAGCGACCCTTACGAAACCCATGTTGACTTTCCGTTATCGCAACATTTTCACTGAGAAAACGCATTATATAACTACAGATGATGTGCTCAAGAATTTTACTAAATACCGACGTTAACGATATCGGTCGGAAGTCGTCTGGTTGTGTTTTACGCCCTTTTTTCGGCACTGGAGTAATGTGCGCTTTCTTCTATGAGACCGGAACCGTACATTCATCTAAAGATTTACTGGAAAACGCGAGAAGGAGAGGAGCAAGCTCATTCGCTAGCGTAGATATTACATATCCAGGCACGCCTACTGGCCCGGAGATTTTTTACGATCGACCTGTGATAAAAGGTTTCTAATTCCTGCCTCGTTCAATTCTAACTTACTCATTCTGGAAGTAACGCGGGTGGGGAATGCGTTGACTCGACCGTCATCTAATGTGAAGCATTTTTTAAAATGCTGGTTAAAAATGCTCGCTTTATCACTGGCATCTGTAACTGTCTCTCCATTATTGTCAACAAGGTAACAAAACGGTCAATTGTTTGCCTCTACTCTCACGAACGTATGACCAGAACTCTTTTGGATTCTTTTCCAGCGATTCGCGTAATGTAATAGATCTATATGCTTCGAATTCGCTCAGAGCCTCATTCTTCGCTTTAATTTTGATGTCTAAATATTTCAGCAGTTGTTCTTCGTATTCAACACTGTTATTCGGAAAGGACTTCATACGCGAATGAATAACTCTCTGTTTTCTTCGGAGAGAACGTAATTTCGGTTTAACCAATCGCGGTTCTTGGCTATCTCGTACCAATTTGTCGGAACAAATCTAAAGGTACCATCGCGAAGGATACGAAGAAACTCTGACCAGCTCGCGTCTACCGAATGTTCCTGAATAAAACTGATAAATGCATTACTGTTCGCCTTAATAAATTCCTTAAACCCGTGAAAATCTGCTCTTTTAAAGACATATAACGTACGTGGAGGCTTCGTGACACGGAATGCATTTACCTTAAGCACTGCGGTTATTATTTTGTGATCTGATATTCCTTCATCTACGGATAATCTAAGGATGACTAGTGGCAAGTAGATCGAGAATATTGCCTTTGCCGAGGAAAGTCATTCGCGTTGCTGCTGTATTAATCTGTTCAAGGGCAAAGACTGAAAATAAATCTATTAACTTCTGCGATACATTTTTATCTCGACTGATTTCAATGACGGACATGTTCGTCCAGTTAACGTTAGGAAGATTAAAATCCCCTCCTACGAAGACGGTTACGTAGGGCTTACTCTTTCGTATTTTAGTAAGTGACTCGTGCAGGACCTCGGGAGGGCGATAAAAAGAGCAGAAATAAGTTTTCTTACCATGCCTATCAGACACTGAGCTCCAGATCATCTCAGAGATTTCTCGGTTTTGCAGAACTTCTAATTGACTAACTAAATTATTCCTAACAGCGATAAATACTCCACCTCCTAACCTATCACCTCTGTCTTTGCGATATACAGTGTAGTCAGGAGGAAAAATCTCACTAGATGCTACTTCTTCGCTGAGCCAACTCTCATTTCCTAATATTATATCGGCACATGTTTTTCTTGTTAGGTTGAAAAATTCCGCCTGTTTGTTACGAATACTTCTACAGTTCACTACGACTAAGTTTATTTCTTCGCAAATTTCACTCTTGATATTACGGCTTAAATTTGAACTAAAATTATTAGAGTTATCTCTGTGTAACGGCTTTACATTTCTAACTGATTCTCTCCCTTGATTTTTAATTTTATTAACTTGCTTTCCTGTCATTAACTGCGTGATTCCATTCCCATTTGAGACGCTAACTTCTGAAACTAAATATACGTAAGGTGGCATTGATTCCCTATTGTCTAGCCTAAAAAAGCCGTATTTTCCTCCATTATCCTACGAGCCACCATCTCCGCAGTCCTGGCAGTATAATGAATGCCAGAACGGTCAAGAGGTATCCGACATGAACCGAGAACCGGCCTCAGATCAACGAAGCCAACCCCGTTTTCCCTACAGAAGTTCCGCAGCCTTCAGTTCAAGCCGAGAATTCGACTCCAAACCTCAGAACCACGGTCGCTCCGCGGAACTATGCTGCAAATGGACAGCGACACTTGGACACCTTATTTACTCTCGACACGGGAAGCCTCGGCGATCAGATTCTTATAAGAATCTAAGATCTCCTCGGACCCGAATCTCGAGGCGTCGTTAGTGCCCGCGTGCACCACCACTCGCAGCACGTAGCAGTTCTTCTCAGTTCCTCCGTCACCTGCGGCACCGTACCTCCTACCTCCTGGTAAACACCGGGAGAACACCCGGTCACACACTCCCTCCCGGCGGGCCCTTGGGTGTTAAGGTTCCATTATCCGCCGAACATTGGAGCTTCCTAACACTAACATTCCCCGCCTCCCCCCCTGACCCTCTTAGGGCTCAGCCACCCCCGAGGAGACGGAGATGGCAGCAGACGCAATGTCCCCCGGGTCGTCTTCCGACAACACCGAAAAACGATTGCTAACAGGGAGAGAATTGGCCGTGGCCTCCTCAACTCCCTGCTTCCGCAAAACCACCCCACGATCCCCCCGAATGGAGACTACCTTCCTCTCATTGGGTTTCCTGGCCGTCGACACCCCCGCCCGCGATGAGACCTTCGGGGCACCGTCGATCGCTCGGCCGGCCTCCGCGCTCAGGCAAGCCCTACCCTCAGATCCCACACGTGGGGAGGAAGCCTCCAACATCTCCACCCTAGAGGCAAGATCCGCCACCAACCTTCTGAGTTCCGCGTTCTCAGCCCGGAGGGACTCGAGAGCAGCGGTTCCCAGGAAGGAGGAAACGGGAGACCTAGGAGAAGCCATCCTAACCTATAAACTTCAACTGATTTAAAACAAACGATCCCAGGATTCGGAAATTTTTACAATAATTCACCGGAGACTATGCATGCTTTTGCGAGATGATTACCGATGTCTTTACGCGTCTCTTAAGTGCCAAATTTCAAGTGTCAGTTTTTCTTTTTACTTCCCACTACTTAACGAGATCTTTTCTTCTCTGCTCTTTCCTTTCATCTCGAGGGGATTTATTCAGAAGAGTAGCAAACTATACATGCCCTGATAACTACAAAAGGCTCCTATCAAGGACAGATAAGAATGGGAATGTCTAGAAAGAATAACTCCCACGGTACAATCCGCATCTCAAATACAAAACACTTAGGGATTATCTACTGGATTTCTCAAAGGGAGACAGAGATAAGATGCAAATTCGGCCAAATTTGAAAAGTTATTTTATGACGTCAATTGCTGTTCTGCCGCTTCCTGACAGAAAAGAGGGATAGAAACACATGCAGTATCAGGTTCTCAGAAAAAAACTATCGCACTAAAAAATGAAAATTTTTATAGGACTTAATCTATATTTCTGGTCTAAATTTGGCACTTAAGACACGCGTAAAGACATCGGTAATCGTCTCGCATAAGTTTGCATAGTCTCCGGTGAATTACTGTGAAAATGTTCGAATCCTGGGATCGCTCAAAGAGACATAAATTGGTCTCTTGGCCAGGTACATACATCAGATTCTAGCCCACTCGCGAAGTTTCCCTTGTGAAATCTCATCACTTGCGTTATTCATCCCCAATTGTCAATGTAGTAAAAGAATAGTTTCTTCGTAGATTGAAATACGACCAGATGAAGAAATTAAGAAAGGCTCTCCCTTTGTCCGAAATGCTGACAAAAATACGACGAGAAGGCACCCAATCGTAAGAAGCATCCCATCTCTAGGCAAACGATCGCGGGCCGCGCCGTGCTCTGCGTAACTCCCAAATTAAAATTGTTTTTCTTACGTTATTTATAAACTTAGAGGTTTTGTATTTTCACATACAATAAATTCACTATTTTCTCCGAAGCTTTCACGCTTGAAGTTTCTTCCAGAGCAAATAAGACGAAAGATAGCTGGCGACTACTTTCTTCGATACATTTTCTCAAAAATTCTCGACCTCTCCAATAATTTCTATTGAATATTTGCCTCAAAAACGTTTGTCTGCCAAATTAATAATACGAACGGAAAGAAAATGATTTGAAGCAGAATTTGATGTAAAAACTTTCTTGTTTTCTAAATTACAGAAGTAAAGGCACCCGTTCAAACAAGACCGGAATAAAGTCAAGATTTTCTTTGAAATGTGATATTTTTGTTCTTTCTGCGGTTGTGTTATTAATTAACCTAAAATCAATCACAGTGTTATTTCCGGCATTTCTTTCACTCAAAACTGAAACGATTTTAACTAAATTTATATTTTTATGCTAATGTTGCAACACAGCAAAGTTTTACCACGCCCTTGATGAGTGGAGGGGATAGTTCCTCCTGTCCTATTGGCTCCCAATACGAAGAGATAAGATATTCCTTCTCTCTCTAAAATGCAAACATCTAGTGAATGAACTATAACGAAGGTGTGTGACCGGAATTAATACGAATAAAAAATATCTAAATAACTTACTCAAGACAGATGAAACGAAAAAACCTGCAACGACTGATAGTTAAAAAAAAAAAATACTTAAAAAGGGCTTGTGGTAGTACTGTGCTGTGCCTGTGCTTCCAACATAAACACTATTGCAGTCCTGGCAAGCTAATTTGTACACTCCACTTCTTCTCATAAGGCCTAATTTATCTTTGCTTTTCACAAATGCGCTTCTAAGGTTGTAGGGGGAACTGAATGCGGGTCTAAGATGCTTGGGGAAGAGACTATTGACTGAATCGGATATTTTTCCCAGGTATTTCATGGAGCACCATTTTATTTCCTCCTTGTGTTTTTCCATCGTGTATATGGTATTTATGGCTGAGTTCCTCTTCTTCCGGGAGATGAGTCTATCTACTAGGTCGGTAGGGTAGCCGTTAACCTGTGCTATATGTTTAATAACTTCCACTTCAGGAACGTAGTTTGCCTCCTGCAATGGGATCCGTAGAAGTCTATCCTACGAGAAAGTTTATGGACCGAATGAAGGAACATCGTAGAGCGTTTATTGGAAATATGCCTGAAAAATCCAACTTCGCGATGCATCTCATTGAGTTTGGACACTGGAGTGACTTCGAAATTGTTCCTTGCCACTTTGCATCCAAGGGGAGATATCTGGACACGTTAGAACGTTTGGAAATATTCAATTATAAAAGAAATAGGGATGTCAATCTTGTTAATGAAATTGATTATGAAAGTTATTCTCCTATTCTCCATGCTGTTACCTCCCCCATTCCCTCCTAACCCTCCCTACTCCCCTCTCCTCCCCCTTTTCCCGTTCCCAACCCTATCCCCGCCCTCCTCCCTCCTAACCCTCCCTACTCCCCTCTCCTCCCCCTTTTCCCGTTCCCAACCCTATCCCCGCCCTCCTTTACCCTTTCCTCCCCCACACTCCCCCCCTGGACCTATCCTGGTTACCCTTCCATCCCACTCCCCCCCTTCTCCAGTTTTTCTCTAAATATACCGAGTGTTTTCTGAATTTGTCACCTGAAGAGGGTGCGATGCACCGAAACCGGTCGTGTGTTTATATGTAATTGTGTGGTATAGTATTTATTAAAGTTTTTCCAATCATATTTCAATGATTGCTTTTTAGCATCATACATTTTTTAATGCGTATTTCTTAGAAAGTGCAGATAAGAGAGGGCGACCAGGGTGATGAAACCCCAACTTCTTCCAACCAAATCCATTATACAAACATTCTTTACGTTATGCATTGTTTATTCGTCATCTGAACAACGGTCAAGCTGTTTGATACCCAATGACCTGCATATTCACACAAATATGTAACATATTCCTCCCTCCCCCACCCCCTCCACCTTACAAATAACCATTTCCATTTGAGTGATCTTAATGTAAGTAACTTCCGGGAGATTAATAGCAAACGCCAGCATCCTGAAATTGCCTACCCTTCATCTCTCCTCCGAATGACTTCGATATGAACATTATCCTTTAAGAAACATAAATTTGTTAATGTTAATTCTTTTGGTTATTTGCGGTCTCTATTTATAATTTACCATTTACATTAATGACCGTTCCATTTCTCCTCATCGATATTTATCTCTGAAACATTACTCACTTATCTCGGGATGCGTATTCCCTGCGTATCAAAGACTTGAAATTAAACATAAGCAATACTTTAGTCATATTTTTACGTCCGGATAACTTCTATCCTCCCCTATTGCACGCTCCGATTCCAGTAAGGCATACTTCTATTTATTGTTTAACTAAAGGTTAAATACTACTTAAATTATTGCCGTCTAACCAGGAATAACAATAATAATTAATTATGACAAATGTCAGCCTGGCCCCATCAACCAATTGCCGTTACTAAATCATCGTAGCACCCAGTCGCCTTGGACCAAATCGCAGCGGAACAAATTTCCGGGTGCCCTGCGGCCGATATAACTGGGAATAATAATAATAGACAACAATAATAGCGACATGACTGGGACGTGACGTCCCAGTCATGTCGCTATTATTGTTGTCCCTCATCATTCAAGAAATGATAAATACACAGGTCGATGAGATGCTCGCGACGGGAATTATTGAACACTGGAATTGCTCCTGGTCCTCGCCCGTCCTACTGGTGCCAAACGACTGCTCCTAGCGTTTTGTTCTCGACTTCCGAATGGTCAATAGTGTTAGTAAGAAAGACGCATTCGATCACTTACATTTCCGGCGTATTACATAAACTTAGAGTGGGAAAGTACGTCTCCACGTTAGATTTACAGAAAGGTTATTGACAAGTAGAGCTAGAGAAGAAAAGCAAAGAAATTACGGCATTCACGATTCCCGATTGTTCCACTTTAAGGCTTCCATTTACTTCAAGCTGAATGCGCGACCAGATTTCGGTTCAGGTTTGTTCCAGCTTTGTCCGCTGTCGATGCTGAAAACCTTACCCTCGCGTAAATGGTGTGGGTAAGAAGGAGGGCGAAGTTGGTGGTGGGAAAGCTAATCGATTTAAAGGCCTAAACCCATAGAATAAGGATAACGTAGATTATTCGCAGCCGGGAAATCTTGGATGCAGCATTTTTCGTTTTGCGCTCTATTTGCAATCAGTTATTGACGTTATTTTGATAAATTTTCTTGCAAACATACATTTTTACGATACGTCAGCATTATTTCTACACTGTGCAACGATTTAAAAGCAATCGAAGCAAAGGTACTCTGAAGAATGCCATTCCCGTAAAGCATTGCCATGAAGTATTAATAAAAATTATTTTTCGAAAGATTTTTTAATATGCATGTGATTGTTATTGGTTACATATTACCTAATTATAATCGCATTTGGATGAGAGTAATGGGAAATTTCATAAAATTTCTTGGGTGTATGACTAAGTTCATTTATTTAGAGCCTTTTTAATTTCTGTGTAATACAGAATATAAATAAAGTTCTTTCGTTCGACATTTAAAATTAAATGTTACAATAAGTAATTCCTGAGGCAATACTACAGTGTAATTACACTAGTATTGCCATTATGTCAGCAGTTTTACTGCAATCTCCAAGAGCTTTTTGGTAAACTTCACGTAAGTTGTCTTTGGATGATCAATCATTCACTACAGTTGAGAGCAAACAGAAAACCACGAGAATACAATGTTTGGTCTTCCACTGAACTAGGGAATCGGGTTCGGGGATTCTCGGGTATATAATTTCTTTACTCCTCTTCAAGCCAATGGATTTATCAGCAAGCCAATATCTTTACCTAATCTGTACTCAGAAAACAACGTCGCTCCAAAACTAGATAACAGCTTGTGAATGAATAATGCGGTCTAATCGCTAGAAGTAAGTGATGAAACTCATTCAAAATTTTCGGTTCCGCAAAACATCTTCTCATATAATATAGGGAAAAGTGTTACAGGATATTTTACTACTTAAATTTGAAAAATTAATTTCTTGAAATAGTTATAACATCCGTGTTTCTATCCTACTATCGAGTTCCTCCAGATTTCACCATACTGTTCAGTGCAGTGGCCTTTGATAATACAATCAATGAGATCTATGAAGTAAGCGAACTCCGACATGTTCTAGATAAACTTTATATTTGCATTCACTTCAATAATAAATATTAAAGAAAACAACAACGTAATATTTCTATGAAACTGTAATGCTCCAATTTGTGAGAATATTTGCATCTTATTGGGTAGTCTGCTGTTCCAACTAACCATAGACGTTAGAAGTCGTATCAGTCTCTTTATAAAAAAATGCCTTTGAATTAAGAAACGAAGTAAATTTCGTATTTTGAGTATGATTTTTTTATATCGGATTAAATAATGACATTTTAGGTTAGGTTTCATTGCTTTTCGAAGTCTTGTAGAAAGGAAATGTTTGAGTCATCGATAGCAACGGATTGATTTATCGTACTTACAATAAATGTATTTGCTTGAATAATTATAATTAAATCGACGATTGTTTGGAGAATGGGTGAAAGTATAATACTTGGAAATAAGGACAACATACAATTTAAATGTATTTGAATACGCTATTTCAAGTAATGAATATCCAGATTTTCTTCATATCAGTTATTTGTTTATTATAGAAATAGATATCCATTCACGCCATTGTCTTTCCCCATTCTATAATCAGAAAACAACGTCGCTCCGAAACGATATAGCAGCGCGAGGAAGAATAATGAGGCCTAATCGCTAGAATTAAGGGATGAAACAGTTTGGACAGGAAGAGATTACCTGAAGGAATGCCAAAATCTCCCTCTCCATATCTCGAATACGTCATTGATTTTGCCTGCTCTTGCAGTTGGCCGTATCATTTACCACCTTTTTACGTTTTCGCGTCGCCCTGGCGATATCTACTCGCCGTGGTGGAGGGTGGGCAAGAAGGGAGGCGGTGGAAGGGGGCGCGACTGTAGAAACGCCACTTTCCCTCCGAAGTTTTTCCCGAAAGCCTTCGAAAAATACTGTGGAAATACCTCCACGTTTGTCAAGATTACACATGATGCATGAATCTTACGTAAATGAATAACATTTGAATACGATGATTAAGGGTAAAACTATGAGCCAAACGAAATGTTATTTGTCTATCGCATCTTACAGTCTTACAGCCAAGTAGCACCTTAGCGGAAATGATCAATTTTTTATGTTTCCTAATTTTTATCTAATGTGGTTCATAGAATGTACACAAAAAGACGTTTGTAACATAGTTATAATCTTTAATTTAACAATCCAATTGCATGAAAACAGCTTTTTCTGTGAAGTAAAGAAACCCCATAACGTGATGCCCTTCGGTTTACACAGCGCTGGGGCCCAGCGTCTGATGGTTCTCGGAGCCGAATCACAGATCTCTGCTTACGACGTTGTTGTAGTCACCTCAACCTTTCAGGAGCATTTGAGTCACTTGAAAGAAGTGTTCAATCGTCTGCGCAGTGCCGGCTCAACGATTTGCAAAGCTAAACGTGACATTTTTAGGATATATAGTCGGGAACGGAGAATTAGAGATGGACCCCGAAAAGGTTTCCACAGTAGTCAACTACCTTACCTCTAGGAGTGTAACGGAACTGCGGAGGTTTTTGGGGATCGTTGGGTAGTATAGGAAATTTATACCCAATTTTGCGTCCGCGGCAGCCTTACTGACAGAGCTTTTGAAAAAGAATAATAAGAAGTTCAGCCGGTCAGGAGAGCAGGAAGCTTCGTTTGCCCGGTTGAAAGATTACCTCGTATCAGCTCCGATCTTGTCGTGCCCACATTTCGACCTACCATTCACAATTGAATGCGACGCCTCGGGCGTAGGAGTAGGCGGGGTGTTTACGCAAAAGATAGACAGGCAGGAGCGCGTCGTCGCGTACTGATCTGGGGAGAGCGTATGGGTTTTTATAAAACGCAAATCCGCGATTTCGATTCGTGGCTAAGAAAAGACGTCAGCGATTTCGTTTGTCGTTGTTAAACTTGCCAGCGATTTACAGTCACGCAGGCCAAGCCAGCAAGACTTATGAACCTTCATCAAATGATGCAACCTTGGACGGTTGTAGCTTCTGATACTTCACGTCTCGCATTATTTACTTGTGTAAGTGATAAACCAGTGGAGCAGCCCGGAAAGCATGTTATCCGACAATGGGCCTCTGTATGTCAGTCGCACTTTGGGTAATGTATGTCGAACACGGCACCTTACATTCCACAGGCCAATCCACGTGAGAGAACAAATAAGTCTCTAAAAACCATGATTTCCATTTACAGCGAGGAATATCAACGTAACTGGGATGAAAACCTTTGGATCTCATGTTCGCGTTGAGAACAGCCGTCTCGGAAACCACGGACTTCTCCCGAAATTGAATTTCGGGGGACGATTGAGAAAGCCCGTCGAACATCACCATGAGGTGGCGCGGATTTCGATCCTCGCAATTATGCAGTGAAGCTATAACGGGTTATACTAAAAATGCACTGCTGCGGAGTCTCAAAGGTAAGCGTCGCTCCGACAACCTCATTATTACAATTTGCTCCAGAGGCACGGAGCCCTTAACCGACAGGGAGCACTGTACAGTAAACCCTACATAAGATGGCGCTGTCTGTACAGTGCTCCCTGCCTGCTGGGCGAGGTACACTTAACGTGGGCACGAGACAATTAACATGTTAATTTTAAAAATAATAAAGAGAAGACCACCACATGGTATGTAAGTAGCATGATTATTTATGACGGTATCACACATATCACTAATAGTAAGCAATGAAGTAAATATATTAAAATACAAAAGAAACTGAAGGAAGGATGAATAATCAGCGTCATTGACTTGGCGATTTTTTTCCGAGGAAACTCTGAGTTTCTAATTAACGAACAATTGAGAGATCACTCTTAGATATCATGGGTTCGAACCTAGGAGGCTCAAGAAAAGCTACTTTTCCCGTTTAAATACATCGTGCGGATTTTCAAAAATTCGTTTAGGGCATTTTCCGCTAAGATAGAAGGTTGAAATTCATGATATCGCTAGAAAAAAAAAGATTTCTATCACGAATTGTAAATTTTTTGCCGTAATGGCCTTTAGATCGATGCTAGGACGCATCAAATTTCGCCCATAACGGATACGTAAGGCGTCTATTAAAATTCTTTTTTCGGGACACATACAGAAGACCGAACTAGCTAAAATTCGGCATATGAGTAGTATTTGTGTCTGTATTTCACATTCAAGCTTAACAATTCCTAAGTTGATCCTCGGTTCGGTGCCATGGCTGATTGAATATTCTTCTATAAGAAATGTACAGGAAATTCGAAACCCGTTTTGAGGTACTTCCCGATACATTTTCGCCATTAAGCCTGAGGGATAGTTACTGGAGAAGCTTTTAAACCATAATAAGAATGGACTTCTATTCCAAATATCTTTGGTTCGATGATAGGACAGATCAAATTTCGCCCATTAGATTTATATGGGTTGGCTTTTTTTTCAGGGCATTTTCCGAAAAGCCAAATAGCTAAAATTTGGAAAATGAATAGGATTATTGGGTATAGTTCATAATTGATCATTGGTTCGATGCAAGGGCGTGTTGATTTTTACTCCATGTACTGGAAACTCGGATATTATATTGAGCTACTTCGACTTTAGCCTCTCTAACTGAGTGTTAGTTTAACCGCAATACGAATGGCCATTTACCGCATATACATTGGCGTGTGGCATGGGGTGTATTAATATCTTCCCTAATAATCTTATATGGTACTCCCCTATATTGTGTAGTCTTGAAACCAAACGGATAGATTTAGATTTCTAAGTTGCCGCAAGCAGTTTGCTCCAGACGAGTCAAAGAATATCTAAAAGAAAGTTCTAAATAAACTTCTAAAGATCACTTTTATCACTTGCAGGGTTTATTTCTTTTGCAAGAAAAAACATTTCAGGTGAATGTTTCCCCTATTATACGTGTTAACCGATTTGCACAGTTTCACTGATTTTCTTTTGGAGGTGTATTATCTATGACGTGTCTTTAGATATTGGGTCGCAACCATCTTAACAATAAGATTTTGCTTCACAGAAGGACGAGTTCCGCTTCGGATTTATATTGTTACTCTCTTAGCGTTGTTTATTTGATAATTCTGTCGAAAATATTTGACGTAGCACGACTGGTGTATTTGTGAAGTTGGTAGTCTATGATTTGGTGGTTTTATTTTTGATTGATATTTAAAATTTTTTGTTTTCTCTTCTTAGTTTCTTATGGCTTGCCATTTGTGAAGTCGTTAATGTGGGTTTGGGCAATTTCTTTTCTTGGTTGTCGTTTGAAATCGTTTGTGCACTCTACTTAGATTACTTCGCTTGTCATTTGCGAATTTGGAGATCTATTTACTATATTTTTACTTTTCTGTCGAAATCAACAGGCATCATATATATATATATATATA
>KZ309324.1:73896-98210 GCA_000376725.2 Ladona fulva | reverse complement strand
ATAAATAAGAAATAACAATTTTTAAATATAGTGAATAAGAAGGAAATGGAGTGTATGAGTGCCGTGAGAATATTGAGATAATTGGTGTTCTCCGAATAAATAAATTAATAAATAACATCTTTATTTTGGGCGAAATTAAGAAAACGCTTAGAGAAACGAGATACGTGTTGCTAAATAAGGAAGAATTACAACAAAGTTTGGAAAGGTTACCCGGAAGCTTCTTGACGAATGAGAAATTCTCCTTGAAGAGAATCATGATACATAGGTTAAATGTATTCGTTGAATGTTTAACTCAACGATCTTTTACTGTTCCAAAGTTGTAAGTACTGTATGATATTCAGAGGATATTATAAAATATCTTTATCTTATATTTTATGCTGTTTCTCAGTTCCTATTGTGATTTTTTCCTTTCCGAATAAAGGCCACCAAATTTTACGCGAACTTTTCCATTTCTCTCGGTAAATTCAGAGATTATTTGATCCAGAGGACGAAGTGGAAATTGTATGTCCTTTCCGTTGCGTAGGCCGATGAAACACTGCGGAAAAATTCAAGGAATACAGAACCAGTCCTTTCGAAATTCATGGATAAAAATGACCATTTTGGTAACATTTTCGTTGCTCCTCATGGGAAGGACTTCCGGGAAATTCTCCCGTTGACAGGATCACAAAAGAGGATATCGAGGTGAGCCGTTAACACGTGTCTAGTTATCTCAACTTTTTAAAATGTTGATGTTACTATCTTCATCAACTATCGTCAATAGTTTTTTTTGCATTTTCCTTAATCCATGCGCTTTATATTTTATAGCTCAGTTAATTGTTTTTTGTTGTGGTTGATGCGCTTACGGTAATGTCAATTTGTTTTATTAGTGTTCTATAAGGTTGAAAATGTTTCCTGTTGTGATATACATAAGTGAATATAAATTGAGGTAAAATAAGGCACTTCCTCTTTTGAGGGTGCTATTTTTCGTTTCTCGGATTCAAAATTACTGAGGACGACTGGTTATCTTGCTATCGCTCCAACCCATAGGTACCGGGTTCGAGTCCCGGCTGGTTGGATTGTTGCAGTTGAGGAATGGATTTTCGTGTTCGTCAGGGATGTAAATTGATGTAATTGGGCTCTTCCTGTTTCTTTTATAGAATAAATAGTTATTATAGAAATAATAATAATAACAACAACCAATAATAATACTAATAATAACACGAACAACAAAAATAATTATCTTTTCTATATGACGTTGAAATTGTTGACTAAAACAGTTTAAAGCAGCGTTCGATATCCTTTCAATTGCGGTTCGATTAACTCGTCAACCTCTCTTCCACGTTTCCTCCCACATACTACGTTTGAAACATGAGAGCCTTAGATTAAATTTGCTCGAACTATTGGAAATCCTTACCGGCCGCTGTGGCTGGTTACCCCAAGGTCCCTGGTTCGAGTCCCGGTTAATTGGATTTTTGTGGTTGGGGAACGGTTGTGGGTGTCCCATTTTCCCGATAAGGTTAGCAGTAGGAAGGGGCGTAAAAATCTGTGCCAAAACAAGAATTCATTATCATCATGATAACCAATCATCAGATATGCCCACCCTATAAGTGTTTGGAATAAGGTGGTGGTAGAGTGGTTTATAAGGAAAGAAATGGAAATTCTTCTCCAAAATATCCGTATTTTTCTTTATTTGATGAGCATGTAATTCAATCTCGTCCTGTCTACCTCAAAGCTCTTTCCATCTAAAATAACGTTTCTTAGCTCACCGCCTTCAGTCAGTCATTCAGACATTTTCCTTTCACCTTTCTTGTCGCATTCCTTTCCTTTTTTTTCGCTAATCACTTCACAAGTTTCCCTTCCTTTCCCTTTTCATATAAAAGCCTATTTCCTACCTTTTTCCTCAGCTTGAGGATAGCTTTCATAAGCCTACGGATCACATTATGGAACAGTGAATGTTATTAATTTTTTTTTTCGTTTTTAAAGGTGTTTCACTCCACAAGCTCGATGTCGCTTTGCTCAGGGCTTCGAATTGTAATTGCGTCGTTTCGGTTTTCGCTTAGGTTCAGTGAAAACGCCCAGTTTCGGTTTGGTTCCGGTTACGCTCCAGCAGAAACCGTCAAACCGGTTTGAACCGTTTTTTCCTCTCCGATATAATAATCCTTGTGCAAGGTTGATATGAATGAATCATATGTAGAGTTACTTTCGATTTAATTCTAAAATGAGAATATTAATTTAAAAGTAATATGAAAGGTTAAGTTAAGGCATTTAAATTTAAATGTTAATGAGTCACCATTACGTATATTTATTAGTTATACCTATAGTTATGCTTAATAAGGACGTGAAACGGTAATCGAAAAGGAAATAGTGACGGGTACCGGTTTCAGTTCAGGTTCCAGAGTTTTAATTTTTCGGTTCGAGCCCGGTTTTTAATCAGGAAAAATATCTTTTATTCGCGGTTTGGTTATTCGGTTCGATACCGGTTTGACGAGCTGACAAGGGTATAACTTTCAAGGAAAGGGAAAGAAAATAATGGGGGAGGAAGAGAATAGGACTCTCAATATTGAGACTAAAAAGTAAATAGGAGGTTTCCAACAAATTTAATTACAGCTACGTCTTGTTTTTCATGCGGATTAGCGTTATAGGATTCTGCGATTTTTTTTCACGACAATTTTTCCGTGAGGAGTTGAGCCAATGGCAGATCTAACAGGACGGGTTTTCCCAGGTGTAGCCAGTTTTTCAAATATACGATCGAAAAAGATCGAAATTCTCAATAAATAATATGGTAAATTGGATGATCTGCAATTCTGTAAGCATTGTGTATAAACATTCATCCGAAAGCATTGAAATAAATTTGCCCCTGGCTCCAAATATGGATCGCAAAGGTTATCAATGAATGTTCTGCTTCGGCTGAAAATCATTTAAAACTAATTCAAGCCCACTCGTTTTGAAATTGCTGTTTTTCTTTCGTTAATGAAATTGTCGAAAGGAGAATTATCAATTGTTCGTCGTTCAGCGTTTTGCGTTAATATGAAAAGTGTAGCACATTGATTTTTTTGTGCATAAGAATATGAAATTCCATAAGGAGATATTTAAAAGTGCAGCGGAATTTGGTGTTTTAAGATTTACCGATTCGGTTATGCAGAACGTAATAGAATGATTTAAAAAATTGCATCTTTAATTTACAAGTGTCTTACTGTTGTTTGAGCCTGTGTTAATATGATTACTACTGAGGTATGAACGATGCTGATGAATTGCATGCCCTCCTTAATGAATGCTATGAAAAGTGTTATTATGGGATCATTTTGCTGCACTCACGAAATCTCTTCCTACGTAAAACATTCTGGCTCAGATAGAAAAGCTTGGGCGAAATACTTCACTCCCCATACCCACTCCATACAGCCAATGTAGAAAAGATTGAAGTGGCTAAAAGAAAGAGGAAGAGTTCTTTTACGAACACCCTCGAAGATGAAAGCACTGAAACGGCAAAAAAGTGCGAGATTTCAAGAATAAGGAAGAGGCGAAAATTGTCGTAACTATACAACTACTCCAATTAGGAGTCGTGATTCACCTCAGGAGTACCTCAAGGAAGCGTAATCGGACCTCTACTCTTCCTGATATATATCAATTTTTGGAGCGATGAGATTGATAGTAATATGAGGATATTTCAGGACGATTCGGTAATATAAAGATAAACATTAAGTGACGAAGACAGCATTACACTAACAAACGATTTACTTCATATTCAAAAGTGGTTCGAAAATTGGTAACTATATCTTAATGTAAGTATATGCTCTGTAGTAAATTTCTTCGAAAGCCATTACGACAGAACTATCCGTGCAAAATTAGTTGAATATCTCGGAATCATTCTTACAGATAACTTAAATTGGACCACATATATCCGAAGAATCTGTGATAAAGAAGCTTAAAAGCTCAGCTTTATCAAGAGCAGTGTAGGTAGATGCGATGAAAAGGTTAGGGAGCGATGTTGCTTCACCTTAGTCGGGCATCTGGAATATACGGCGAGTATATGGGATACGGCGTATGAAACGTATACCCACGAACTCAAAGTGCAGCGCAAGGCGGTGCGATTTATCAAAAAGAGCTACGATAGAAAAGCAAGCGTTATGCAAATGCTCTCAGACGCAGGTTGGGAATCTTTGAAATAAAGGAGATTAGAGGCTAGGCTGCTATTATTTGATACATTCACAGAAAGTACATTTGTAGTAATCGGTATTATGCGACCCCCTTCTGCTACTTCGGTCGATCCGACAAAGAGCGTAAAATAAGTGAAATAGATTCGAAGGCAAGTCTTTTTAGGGACTCATTCTTCCTGTATACGACACGCGGTAACAATAAGGTAAACAGGTAACTCGAACGTTTGGTGTTTACACCCTCTGCCACATGCCGAATGGTGGCTTTCTGGGTATATATAATGCAAATTGCAAAAAACATTCCGGTAAACATTTTTTAGGAATAAAACCATGTGACAGTATCTTGTTCAGCGATTTTTCTTCAGCTCGGTTTCTTCACTTTGTGTTCATTGCCATGACGACGATTTTCCGATGTCACAAAGTGGAACTAATATTGAAGCAAATGAGGCAATGTTTTCTTTTCCTTTTCCCAAATGTATCTTAAAGTTTGAGAAATGATTGGGCAAAAGGCAAAATTTTTTTCGGAAATAAAAATGCGTCTTCCCTCTCTTTTTAAGACATCTTCCGCCCAATCTCTTCCCTTCCTCGATTGTCACCACTCATCCCTCTGTCAATTTTCCTCTATTTTCTTTTTCTCCATCCGCGTGAGTGCGGTGCCCCTCTTCCGCTCTCTTCTCCATCCTCAAATCGATATTCCTTTCAATAATCCGCGATAACCTTAAAATGACGACGACGTACATACAATGATACGTTCTCAGACGAAGCACTCAAATATTTGTGAAACTCGTACAGTTATCAAGTGTCGATAATGCTTGAACGCTGGCACACTTTTTGTCATTTGAAATGGCCTTTTTTCTCTGACACCGACGAACATAAGAATACGTAAATATTATGACACGCAATCTTGCCAAATCGAAAGTTACTTTTCCACTCGCATTCGCTTTCATGGCGATATATGTCGTCAAGATATCTCGTTCAGCAAAATATCTCGAAACGTATAGAAAGAGCTCCGGAATAGCCAATTGGGCAACGCGTTAAACTCCAGTGAAAGCGGTCCTGGGTTCGATTCCTTTTGGTGAATTACGGTTGAAATGAACATAGCTGTCGAAGCACTTTAAAAAAATACTACTGTTACTAAGAAAGGAAAACATTATTTCGCGAAATCGAGTTTCTTTTGCTAAAAAGTCGGTGAAATGATATATAATCCCATGAGACGTGAAAAGTTGCGTTAATGTGTGTAGAACTCATAATGTCGCTAAAAACTATTTATGTATGCATAATTTCAACGATTTTTAATTTTATGAAAATCGGAATTGTGCTAAATAGGTTTTAATTATTCAGAATTCGGTGTAATACATTAGAAATATTTCTCTTTTCCGAAATTTACGCTTATATAAGACTACGCTGCTCCTGGATAGGCAAGTGGGTTGCGCGGTCGCCTTCAGTGAAAGCGGTTAATTCCCGCTGGGTGCTTAAGGTCAATATGACCGTAGTTCTTGAAGCACTTTTAACGATGGTACTATTATAAGATTATCTAACTTGTTTTCGTTAAAACTCATTGTCTGGTATAGCTTCGTTATAATTAATTCGTGACTTCGTTAATTATACAAAAATGCAGAAATAAAAAAAATCAACGAACGGCATTTTTAGAATTCTCCGTAAAATGAGGTGTTTAAATAGTGAAATGAGTCCTCCTACACACTATTTACACTAGAAATACGTTTCCGTAATGAATCTCGTTTACTAATGCAGGTACATATTCCTATTATGGTACCTAAACACTGAAATAGAATGCATAAAAAATAAGATAATATTCTATAATACGTTATTTCGTGTTCTAATAACCGTGCGATGCTTCAGTTGCTATCAACAGAAAAAAAAACATTCTGAATAAATGTCTGTCACAGTATAATGGCATTTCACATCACACATGTGCTTCAAACATAGAATACAAAGAATCGCTGTAAGTATACTTGTGAGTATACTGTTTACCTCATATACCATATACCAGTATTCCAAAATCACTTATTTTATCTGCCGACATACGGCTTACGGAGTGTTTTTAAACCTCTAACTTTTATTTGCTCATTCAGTATTTAATGACAAAACTTGTACAAATCTACAAAATTCATAGCAAACAATAAAATTCAGTCTCAGGCGACGTCTTGCGGAAGTCCATCACGTAGAAATATATAAGATTTGTACTTTTTCCACAAAAAATATATTTAAAGAATAAACAATTTCGAGCAAACAAAAAATGAACAATTTGAAATTCTTTCACATATCAATTCCGCGAAATGCACCGTTGTGAATGAGCACCTCTTCCCATCCCACTCCCCTCCGATTCAATGCATTTTACTATCCACCGATAGCCTTCCTCTACCTGGACATCAACGTCCTTACCCCTAATTTCACCACCTCCTTTTCCCCTTCCTTTTCTCCCTCTTCACCCTCTCCCAAAAATTTTCCTAATTCCTATTTGTTCCGCTAGTCTTCCTTTTTGTATATATTGGTCTACGGTTTAATGCTTTTTACCTGATGATGACGATTACACGTCGAAACCTGGTCGTGTTTATTCTTTAAACATATTTTTTGTGGGGAAAGTACAAATCTTATTTATTTCTATACAAAAATTTATAGCAAACGTTTACAGCTTCGGTGAGAGTTTACGCCATCATCAGAACTGACTGGAACTAAATACTGAATGATCGTGAAATTCCACAAAGAATCGCTTGATACCGTTAATTTTATTTGCTCAATCATTCACTTAAGCTATCTTCATCTATGTTTTTGCGTGTATTTCTTTTATCAATAGATTATGGCAAGACTTTGTGGTAGGAAGTTAGTTGTATTTCTTTTATTTCATTCGCTCATATGGAGCATCTTTTCACTTGTATTCGAAGGTGCAGATTAGCCATCTTTACGCAGGATTGACTCACGTATACCTGTTTGAAAAAGCGGAAGAGGAACATGATCTCACAACGTGGGACTCCAAGGATTTTGATGCACCTACTCTCTACTCT
Source organism: Ladona fulva (assembly GCA_000376725.2). Lineage (NCBI taxonomy): Eukaryota > Metazoa > Arthropoda > Insecta > Odonata > Libellulidae > Ladona > Ladona fulva. The sequence goes on along the minus strand of KZ309324.1, from coordinate 91,057 downwards.
GACGGTGAGTATAACGGATGAAGCTACCCCTAACTATCGAAATGTATGTATCATTGTTTACATTTAATAAGTTGAACAGTAGAATCGGAGTGTGTAGTTTCTTGACGTGATGGAAACATCTACATCAGATGTAAATTTTGGAAATTAAGTTCTTTCGTAGAGCGACGCTGCAAGTGAATAGAATTTTAAACAGATGCATAAATAAGGGAAGCATTAGATGCGGCACCTATCCCATTAAAAGCAGTAGATCTATACGTAGAGATATACGGAAACATTTAAACACACCTAAAGATCCGTACGCTAAATCACGTTGTCTTTCCGACTTGATCTATATCTTAAGTTATTAGGTACAAGTTATTACTATGGAAACTCAAATACCTAGTTAAATATGGAAATTTCTCACCGTACAGATGATACGACAAAAATTTCATTGTAGTCTAAATTGCTTTCAATTCGGTCAAAATCTGTAAGAGTATCAATCTGCCATTTGATCGCATTGCTATTAAATAAATACCCAAACACCCCAAGACATATAGGACATGTGTCGCCTATATGCCTATAAGAATTATTTAATTTAGTGTTAAGTTAATTCTAGTGTAAGTTCTAATTTGTGGATTTTGGGATACGAAAGAAAAAATAGAGACACGGCTGTTAGAATAATATCAAAATGGAAAAGATCACTCCAAAGCCGTAAGAAATTGTATTGCCGATTCGAAGTCAGTAGTAGTTTCTTCGATGGGATTTTTACAGTGTGGAAGGGTATGTTTGAATCCTTTGGACAGAAAATGTAGTTCTTGTTTGGAGAATTTTCCTACTGTAAGATTAATTATGTTTTTAATGTTCTTGACAGGTGTTGGTTTTTCCTCATGCTGAGATTGAATTAGGTTTTTAATTTTACGTTGTCATTTGTAAGTTTTATCTTGGTAAGGTGATGACTCTTACACGAGAGACTCTTGGGTTTCAAGGCGCACACCTCTGTGTGTCATCTAAGTTTAACTCCTTTTCCTTAAAGTATCTGAGTTGCTTAAAGGGGTTAACGGTAACAGTAAACTCCGAAGATTTCCTTGCTCAAGTTCCAGTCAGTTACGATGAACATAAAAAGTAACTTGTAATTTATGCAGATAAGATACTAAGCTTCCTCATGTGTGCTCAAAGGTTTCCATCATTTCGAAGATGATCTTCGACCTGAAGAAGCCAGCTAAAACGCTGGCGAAACGTCGTCATTACCTGTTGTGTACGACCGCGGTGGAACCCGAAAGAATGCATAGAATAAGCTTCTTCATGTTAAGATACAAATCTTGCAGAAAATATGCGCAGTGTACAACGTAGGCTCATTACTTATCGGCGACGTGAATACCCCTAAAATATACGTGCATGCGAATCAGACCAGGGCACAGTTACTTTTCGCGCATGCGCCGTGTTTTAGGAATTTATCGGTGAACCGTTAAGCGCCCGCTAAAACTTTTTATCACCTAAATGACGTAACGCAATACAATATCACGATTCATACAATATCTGTATGAATCGTTCTCGTTTGCTCTGTAACTCGGAAAAAAAACGAAGTTCCACTTAAGCGGGAAATGTATGTGAGTGAAAAAGGATGAAATGGCCGGCGTTCTCACGGATAAAAATAACCGTCATCGTTAATTTTGGATACGATCTAGTTTTCGATGTGGGGCTGATACAAAATCATACTTCTACGATTAGAGTCAACCGCTGCATTTGTCCTTCCGAACAGAGGCCGCTGTCGCAATAAATTACGCTCCCGAATATTCTCTGTCGAAAGTTTAGCGCGAGAGTCGAAATATTGTGCGTAAAATGTTCCGCGCGCCATGGGGTTAAAAATGTCATTTAATTTTGTCACGATATCAAAGTGCTAGATGGTTAAATCGAATAAACATCCCAGTTTGAGTCTGAATAAATAATAGTCGTAAGAAATAACACATTTAAAGGATAAATATCAATGCATAGTCTCTCTCTGAGTATAAAAACAATTCCATTTAATTTTTCATTCTCTATTTATTTCTTTTGCGAAACCTCGAAATCCTTTCGGCTATAAAAAACTTTCAACAACTAAAGAGAAGAATAAAACAACTCTATTTACGAGATGTGTTGGGTAACTGGTACGTTTTATTTCAAATACCTTAAACTCTGCTAAATAATTCCGGAACGCGGCTAAGTAATGAACTGCCGTTCATTATGTACAGAAGACTCCGAAATGAAGTTGAAATAAACTATCATTCAAATGGAAACAGCAGTAACATGTGGTGTCGAGATGAGGTGAAGTGATGTTATCTTTACTTTTGACAGAATTTTCTTCTTTCCAATTAATAGATAGAAATTGGGGAAGAAGTCATCATCTTGGATTCCATCAAGTCGCATAAAGCAGACTTGAGCTGAAGAAAGGCTATTTTATAAATTAAAATTGCAAATTTACCGGTCACAGTGGCGGAGTGGTTAGCTTGCTAGTGCTCCAAACCCAAAGTTCCGGATTCGAGTCGTGGTATATCAGATATTTCTTGCTAGGCAATGGATGTGTGTGTGTGTGCTTAAAGTTAATGTGGAATTTATTACAGAATTTCACTTCATACCACAATAAACTCCGTGCTTCCGCTGAGAAGCTTGTTCAGGAAGTGTGAGACGTTATGGTGAAAGGAAATTGCTTGCAAAGTTACACTGGCAAGCAAGTAAACGATTATTTCTCAAGGAGAAATTTAGCCATATATTTCAGTGGTTTGATTTTCCTATATAATTTCACAACGCAGAATCCCAAAATTTGTTCACCGTAGTTCATAAGAAATTGGTGTTCTTATAAAGGGTGCAAGAACACAATCTGAGAACTCAGGGGATTTGAACAGCTGAAGAGGTTAACAACCACTAAGCATCCTTTGCCTCATTTTTCTGAAGGCGGCCTAGTGTCAATTATAATAAAGGAAAGAGTAGCGGGAGGTAATTTCTAAGGAATGTGTAATCAAAGACTCGCTTTGATGGATAGAAAATTATCAGCATAAGAAAGGATTGAAGACAGTCATGTAATTCCTGTTTCATGACTGTTTCTCTTTTGTTTTCCGCATGAAGCATCAACTCAGTAGAATTTTCGGTGATTATGCATGTTTCATCCTTGAATGTGCAACAGTCAGGGCGAGGTTAAGGGATGGGCACAGAGTGCCGAGGTCTACGCGGTGTCTGATTCATGAATAAGCGAAAACGGGATTCGTATTCGAGGCAATCTTTGGCACCTTACGTTCAACTTATTTATCATCGGTTCCTTTCGAAGTGCGCCAAAGGACCCGAATAACTAGTCTACCTAATAGGACTTAGTCACAGCTACAAACTTACCGAGATAAAAAATTGGAACGTAAATCTATCCTATGCACAGAGGGCTAGAATCGAAAAGAGTTGGCCAAGAGACCAAATATGTTTATTTTTTTGAGTAATGGACTTGAAACTTCGCATAATCGTTAAAAAAAGTAATTGAAATTATGTTTCCGTCTGTAATTTTTCGTTATTTGAACGAATTAAAAAGATACAGGGCGTCAAACTTGCCCCATTTTCATAGAATAGGATATTCTATGATTTTTCGGGAAAACATTCAAGTCAAAGATTGCTTTCGGCCATTTTTTGTTTGCGTAAAATGAGCTAAGATCCATTTTCGAGCGAGAAAACTGTAAAGATTCGAAAGATCAAAAAAATCATTTTAGAGTACTGCTACGTCATTTTTTCCAAAAGTTTCTTTCAAAATTCTGTATGTACCAGCGAATTTGAGTATTTTTTCCCCTAAAAATCCGAAACTTCTTTTTTTGTGAAAATAGTCCAAGTTTGACGCCGTATATATTTTTTAATACGTGTAAATAACGTAAAATGACGTACGGAAACAAAAATAAATTATTTTTTGAATAACTATGCGATGTTTCAAGTCCCTCACCAATAAACCAAACGTTTATGGCCTCTTGGATGCTTTTCTTGATTCCAGCCGACTACGCAATACGGCCTGTATGTTGCGGATGTTCTTAATCACAGCAAATGAATGATAAAAGAAAATAATGGTAGGTAGATCACCTTTCATGTTGGAATTTTACAAGTTTTATCAGTGTTTGGAGAGGTAAGCGTATGTCTCTATTATATGAATGAGGCAGGGTAAAACCCAATGCTGTTTTCTCATTGAGGTGATATTATGTCTGTATATCATTCAGTCCGGACGCCGGTGGGAACTTCACCCCCTCTACTTTAAGCTACTAAGAGCTAGGGGAGGGGAATGAGGCTTACTAGGTAAGATGAGGAGTGAGGTAGTTTACCCTTACTTTCCTCACTCAGCCGGAATGTTATCAGCTGTAAGTGAAGAGCAATGACTCCACGAGTAACACTTTTCGTAGCATCCCATAAGGTAAGTCCTTAATCTGCTGCATTATTCAGCATCACTCATACCTCTGTAGCTTTCGTATCATCACAGCCATGACCAAAACTGAGGAAAAAGTTGAAATATGTTATTACACTTTGATAATATGATACTTTTTTCTCCAACCTGTACCAAAAGACAAATGAACGATATTCCATTCAATATATGGTAGCGTGACCGGTTCTGTTGTAATATAGTTTAGATATATTTACATATATGTAGCACTCATTACGTGTGATTTAAGTTCCAGCACGTAATCGCAATTAGTGATCTCTAATTTTGGATACGTGTGGCCGCCTGAGAACGGATACTGGGCTTAACTGGTGAAAAAGCTGGGGAACATCCATCCGAGCTTTAATTCTGATCTTAAACATGTATTATTTTGGTTCCATGTTGGAAATTAAGTTGGAAGGAATTAAAAGAAATTTCCTCAGAATTTACTCGGTTTTATTGATGAAAATACTTGTTTAAATCAACGTTTTATTCGCTTCAATTCATGGTAGATGAAATCACTATCGGTTTCGTAGCGTAGTTACATCATCGGGTACAAAGTATTTTCGATTTTGTTTACATTTATTGATGATGTAACTACGCAACGGAGCTGGTTATGGAACTAACGTTTATTAACGAATATATTGTGTGAAGCAAAAGTTATTAAGCATTCTTTTAAAGTAAGAATTAAATTGTTAGCCGGCTCTTCTCAAACATCAACCTTTCCACTTTCCAACAAAAGCTTTTTCGTTTCTATTTTATATTTTTCTGTTTGCTTGGAATGCTTTAATTATTGTTATTCGAATGAAAACTTGAAATATTTTGGGTGTGGAATGCAAATTTCGAGTTTTAAACGAAAAAGTACGAGCCTGGCACATGCCGAATAAAAACTTCTCCGTGGGGGTGATGCTGTAAGATCGCTTAAAAGTTGATTCCATTCCCGCATTAACGTAACATGGCCGAAAAGTGAGCAGGAAAGTAGGAATTTAGAGGAATATAGAGGAAAGTAGGAATTTGAGGGAGCACACATTAGCACAGTTGTAATATAAGAAGGGAAATTATCCCTGTGAAATAATACGATTCTAAGAAACGCAACGGCAATGTCTCTTCCATGGCAACTGAAGTGTTAACTGGGTCTGTTTATGAAATCTGCAAAGAGCGAAGCATCCGTATCAAATGAAAGGCTAATGGATGTGCGGCGGACGAGAGAGGAATGTGGAGAGAGATTTTGAATGGATAAGCGTTTCATATCCATCTCCCCGAGATCTTCTCAAAATCCATGCTTCAAAGACCCTCCCGTGGAAACAAAATTATACCCAGAATAACATTGAGGGATTTATTCTTGGGTTCGGCCACTTGCGAACAATATATTTAAAAAGCAGTAAGCTTCTTAGGTCATCTTTAATGTGTTGTAATGCCATTATCACATATTCAATCCAATTCATTCTATCCTTCTGTTTTCACGTTGCAATGCTATCGTATTTACTCCTTAACAATGGCATATGAATTCATATTTCCTTCTTTTATTTCCGTTTTACCGATAAAGTCAACCTTTAACTAGTCCCTGCTACCTTTAAAGGGATTTAATTCGATCACTTGAGCCATTAATAATTAAGTATCCGCCATTTATTTATCTTTCCGGTTGTTGCTAAGGTGATGTTTACTGTTTAGTTATCGCTAACTACGCAAAGAGTAAACATTATCATTAAATTATTTCTGTTAAATGAACAAAAATATGCTGACTTAAACACATATTTTGGGTTAAATATTGAGTAAACTTTGTTTATCCAGTGTTTTTCATGGTACTTCCGATTTCAAAGAACAGCCAATATAAGATAACAAATAATGAAATTAGCAGTTATGCGTCATATAATCGGATTTTCCGAAAATTTCTTGAGTATAATATTACAACTAATGTTATACATACAAATAAAATGTAATAATCTATACTCGTGTATTGGTCCGCCTCATTTATAACGTAACTACTAAATTGTTTCTTTCATTTTATGAACATTTCGTTCTAGAATTTTTGGTAATCATTTAATTCCGATAAACTAATTCTAGTGGAGCCTCGACTCAGATTCTAGTGGATTCTAGACTCAGATAAACGAGTATTCTCAAGTAATAAGTGAGGTATTGATTTAGTATTGTCGACAAAATGCTTTGAACCTTCTAAGTCAGCTATATTTGTTCAGTATAGACGTATGAAACCATAGCTATTTTCTTACTCTTCAGATACTAGGTAGCTGACTACATTCGATCGATCCATTGCAATCGATATTTAGATATGTTTCGATCTATTGCTCAAAGATGATCGATATTTCTGCCTCCCTGCTACCTCCATGATCGTTTGGACTATGTCTCATGTTATGCTGCCTGTGAATAGGAAAATGGCGATTTATAATTCCTCTCTTGTTTATACTTTGACTATATTTTTTCATTAAAATTCTGAGTTTGAAGGCCGACCTATACTCAAGTATATGTGGTAAACCTTCCAAAATTTCAAGGTTAAGGGAAAAATTGCTAGCCTCAACGTCTATTATAGTACACTTTTCGGTTAGTCCAAATCTACCTTTGATTTCCATTAAAATATTGCTATTTTTCGGTGCCAAATGTTTCTTAGCAGTTATTCCTTTATGAGTTTAGATAGATACTTCGAAGGTTTTTTCTTTAAAAATGTATGGGTGATGAGGAAAGATAGGGCGATAAAAGTTAGTTTACTTGGGTGTATCTGCTTGGTGTTTGGGTAAACTGGCGTTTCTTTACTTAGGGGACTCATCTCGACAGTTTTATTAGAAGCGGAATTCATTAATTTTCTCAGATAAAACTTCAGACATGTGCTCCAATAATAACGGCAATAGTTTACAAATAAAATGAAATCCTACGAAGTCGCCTGTGAAATGTTACACGTGGAATGATTCCTTGAATGGAAAAGTGTACTCTTTTGGAAAAGGATGCCCAGTACCTGAAAACTTTCGAGAAGAGGCTGTGGGAGAGGAGATTAAAGTGTCCAACACAATAAGGGCCGAAGGAGGAATACAAAGAATCGGATAGAGTAGGAATCTGATAGGATTGATGCGTAATAGAAAAGCAAGCTGGATTGATCACCAGCGGAGATGCTATCTAAGGAAAGTTAGGAGTGCCATCTATGGCAAAAGATGAGCTTAAAAGGAATAAAGGGAATTAGGAGGAACGTAAGAGAGAAGTTAAGGCACGATGCCTTCCTGTAATCACGGATATGTCGTTGAACAATAATTGAGATCACTAATGAAAAAACTGATGTTTTTGAGGCCAAAACTAACCCACTATTTTCTCGTAATTTATTCTTGCTTTACCACTATACCCTTTACTATTGCGTCTATAATTATTTTTGTCATTTTGTCAATAACTAATTTACCAGTCACGACTATTTTTTGTACTTTAACACTATTTACGATGCTGTCGTTTTATTATTGCTGTTATAGCTACTATAGTTTTATATTGCTACTATAGTTTTAATTTATCCTTCTTATATTCCAATATCACCTCGGATTGTGGTTCATCAAGCCTCAACCTCATTCCTCTTTAATTTCTGTAAATATTATACGGACATACGGAGTAAGGTGAAATCGAGTTCTCAAGAGTCTAACTACGCCAAATGAAGGGTTTATTTCTCCCTACTTTGTTATATCTTCTCTTGCACTCCGTTTCCTTTGAATTTCATGCACCTTCGCAATTAGTATCGAAATACCTTGAACATCTTAAGAAAAACAGTCATTGTAAAAACAGAATTGAGTTCCCTGACGAGATCACGATTGCTGGAATAAATGCTTCGGAGAAATGCAACTTTTTTAACTTATAGGTTTCGAGAAAGTTACATTCGACCACGATGAACTCACCTCAAAACTTCCACCTCATTCACTTAGCTGGTAATCGGATCATCTCCTCCAATCCAAACTCTGCCATTCCATTCCTCTTTTGCTGCTTTTTCCTCCACTATACAGCCCAAGAATTCTTTCTTTCTCCACTCTTTCAATCTTCATATATTTACCTCTCTCTCTCTGCTTCATCACTTTAATCCTTATATATCCTCTATACCTCTCTCTTTGCCTCAATTAAAGATATACACTATCAGCTCCTCACTTTCTTTTGCCGATTCGAAATATCCTTACGCTTTCCCTTTCACGCTTCAGTCTCACCTTATCCTGCTGCGAAAGCATCCATTTCAACATTTTCCCATAAATTGTGCAAAACGATTCAGAGGGAGGGTAAAGTTGAAGAAGAATTTAAGCCTGAGTGAAAAGGAAGGTGCTATTATATGCCATAGTACTAATTGGAAAATCGCCAAATGACGTTAGATCGCGTATATATATAAATCGAGATAGAGCAGCTTATATAAGATAAATTATTAAGAATTTCATAGATCACCACTTTTATTAAATATTGGTTCAGCATCACCAAATTTAATCATGACCGTGAATAAGTTGCAAAACTGTACCGAGGGCGGGCCGCAGAGTTGCAGGGGCACTCACGTGAAGGGTCGACGCACTCGAATTCCTGATTTAACGGAATTTCACGAATGTAGTGCAGCTCTGTGAGACTTAAGACCGTGAACAGGGTCAACTGTTAAAGTCTATAATAACAGCTTGGTTTCTACATCGAGTCATCGTCATCATCTTCTTTAGGTCTTGTCGTTGCAACTAATACGATCTTTACCACCGCTTATTTCCTCACGGATTCTTATTAAACTTTGTATGTCTGCTAGGAACTTCTTTCTAGGTTTCTTTGCCCCTATATTACCAATGATATTTCCCTCTACTATATCCCTTATGAAGATATTATGCCTGAGAAAATATCCAATGAATTTGAATTTTGTTTTTCCGTAGCCTTCATTTAATTCGTTTCCTCCTTGATTTCCATCAAAACCTCAAATAAGCACTTACTTTCAACCAAGTTTGCATTTCAGCATCCGTAATATTTGTAACATTTTCGATAAAAATAAGATTTATCCTCTTGTGCCCATAACGTGTGTGTATATTGCTAACAGGGTTTTAATTTTTTCCCAAGTGCATATTTTGGTATTTTTTTAAACCCATACCAAATTTCCTTGTTTTCATTGTTTTTTCTTTAGTTCAACACCCAATTCCTCTTTCTTTCTGTCTTTAATGACAAAGTGTGAGATCCAAGAAGAGTCTAGCTAGTCTGAATCTCGCCCTTAGTTAAAGATGTATTATTCCTGTTATTATTTTATATAATGAATAAATATACATCGTAATTTGTTCTTATATAATTAACATATATATGCAGTTACGATTACTCAAGTTTATATATTTAAATAAAATGTTCTTTTTAGACCAATAATTTTTGTGAAAACTAAAAATTAGACCACATTTGATGTCTCACACTTACGAAATAGGTAAATTATATTTCGAATAAAATTACAAATAGTAATAATAATTTTAGAAGTGCTGATACAGCTGAGGTCATTTCGCACGTGATCCCTCACCGGGACTTCGGTCACCGAGGTCGAACCCGTTCCCCCCCGGAGGCCTTGATCCAGTTATGAACTAAATTAAACTGTATTTTATTCCGTATATAAATGTTTATTAACGTATACATTATTTTTGCCGTTATATTGATCGCGGGTCTCTGGTGTAAGGTTGTAATGCTACCCGTGGCTGCCCCTTATGGATAGCGGTGGTGAGATTAAAAAAAATCCTGCTGGGCGCCAGCACTGGCATAAGAAAGAAAAGGAACGAAAACGGGGAAATGGAGGGCCTGTTGCCCGCACTTATAAGGAATGAAAAAAAATACGAGAAGGGAAATATATAGTCATACGAAATGTTTAGTATTTTTTCATACAAAAAAATTAACTAAAAATTTTAGAAATGTGTAATAGTTTATTCAGTTATGAATTTGATAGATTGATCACCTTTTGTGAACGTTTGAATAACTAGAAGGGGGAAGAACTCATCCAAGAAGAGGGTAACAGATTTTTTCTGTTGCAAACGTGTAACTCCAGTAAATTTAAAAAAAAGCAGAACCTTCCGGATGACATGATATCAACCAAAGTAAAATCGACTCTCACTGAAATAGGGAAAAAAAAACTTGCCCAACGTATTCGCAAACTGTCCATACTAAACCTGGAAATCTTTATCAGGACAGCGAGACCACCGCGAATACACTCAGCCGGCGAATTCGACCTCCTTGCAACCGCTCTTCGCGAGGCAGCGCCTCCGGACGGGCAAAAGGGAAGTAAAAAAAAAGAAAAACGATGGGCGCAACAACATAGCGTCCGCATTCGTTACGATGTGGGTCGACTCCAGCTTTCTTTTGCTTTCAGCTTCGCGACTTATCTGTAGATTCAGGACCGAAAAAGTTTAAAATACTCCGAGGAAGTGGCAGGAGGTAACTTCCCACCGGAAACCTAGTCTGATCAGAGCTTGTCCGATGAAAGATGTTTCGAGTGATAGCGACGGTGAAATTCGGATATTGGGAAACATTCGTCGCGATGCTCTTTTTCTGGGGGAAATTAGGCCTCATCTGCGGAGCGAATCGGAGGAAATAAATTCTATTAAAAAATCGGAGGAGAAAAATCTGTTTGATCGATTCGTTTGGGAAAGGCTTGTGAGTGGAGCTTTCAATTGAGTATCGAATCCCCGTTGTGGGATTCTATGTATTTCATATGCTTTTCCCATTCGCTACAAAGTTTTTAATGTAAGTGAACTTAAATTTTATTTCACCAGTCCCTCTCATGGCCAGATCTCCATGTTCATGAATCTCTTGTTGACTTCCCTTTCTTTTCCTGAATTTTTACAATCCCTTCTTCTCTGGCGAGTTTTTCTGCTCCGAATATATTTTCCTGAAATATCGTTTCTTTTCTGTTCGACCGGAATTAATTTGTGGCAGCCTACTATGTTTCGGCTAGGTGTCAGTTGTTTCTTTACCATAACTTGTTTTATGTTATTTCGTTACTTTTACAATTTTTGTCCAGTTAAATGTCTCAACGGGATTTTTTCCGTTCAATTTCTTTCCAAATATACGTGATGGCTCAATTAGTTATTAAAACAATATGTGTAAATTAATACTGATTGATAATATTGGCCAATCATTAGGCCACAAAATCACTACGGAAGCCAACGATACGTTTGTGCGTGTATAAGATATACATTTTATAAATATGCATATGTTTACGTTTCCTGTCAAGTGAGTTACGAATATTGGTTTTTATGGCTTTAGTAGTTATCCATTTACGCAGATCTTAACACAAATTACCAATGATTCAGAGAGGATATAGGAATACATGTGATGCAATAAGAAATGGTTTTTTATTTGGTGACGATCTTTATATCACTTAGAAATTGAAATGTTTAAATTAATATAGGGCTCTCAGATAGCCAATTGGGCAACGCGTTCACCTAGATTACAACCATGCTATGAATCCCACCAGAGGGAATTTACCAGTCAAATATGACTCCTTCGAGGCAACTTCGGTGAAAGCGGTCCTGGGTTCGATTCCCGGTGGGGGCCCACGTGCGAAATGACCTAAATAGTCGAAGCACTTTTAACAATGTTAATACTAATTAAATTAATATATTTAAGGGTTTGTTTATAACTTTCTAATGTATACAGCTCAAATCTTATCGTATCTACGTTATACATGATAATTTTTTTGTGGTAAATCAACGTTACCACTTTTTATAATATTTCACGTTCATTTTTTTATCAAGCCTTCATTAGTTTTACTGCGGTGCCTGCAGCTGTGGTGTCTTATAAACATAAATTAACTCTCATCCATAAAACCGATGCAAATAAAAGACACGAATGATTGCCTTACGTCAGCAAAACGGCCGAGTATTTATTTGATGCTTGGACTTACAAGCAGTTGCTTCATCGACTGAAGCGTAGACTAAGTAATCACTCGAATATCATAGATATACATTCCGTTGCAGAAAATAAAAATGTTTAAAGGAGCAAACATAAATGGATAATACTCATGAAATCGGGCCCCATGAGATCAGAGAAAGTACGTTTTCGCTAGCTGTAATGCGTCTACCGTATAACATCGGCCGATCATTCAGAGCAGGAGAAATTTAAAAAAGTAGGTGCCAGGTCAAAATATTAAAGAAAATTAGTTTTTTTCCCTAGCGAAGCTCACCAGAAGAAAAAGACCAAAAATTGTGTATTATTTTGTATACGCAGAGCTAACATGCGTCCTGCTCTCTGCAATGGTCTAGAAATATTCCACTTGCCTGGAGCCATGGAATGTTAAGTCGGAATATCATAGCAATCTACTTAGAAGATGATTTCGAGGAAGTGTTGGTACTACTGTGGTCTGTTACCTCTTTAAGAAGTGCCTGAAATTGAATGCGTAGTCATTTGGTGCGGTGATAATTCATATCACCGGTTTAACGATGGTTGCAAGCTTTGTTTGCATATGTTTTATAGACTCGTAATTAATAGACGGACTTTGGGTAATGTCTTCACTCCAACGGTTATTATAATGTCCCATTCTAATTAATCTGAGTTGTGGTAATCCAATCCGTGGTACTCATTGAAAAGAGCCTGGGAAGGATGCAAATGTGGAAGAACCAGGAATAACTGTCCATTTACGTGAATCAGATAAGCTAGAAAGAATAGATGCTCTCAATTTCTCGAAGGAGTCATATTTGACTGGTAAATTCCCTCTGGTGGGATTCATAGCATGGTTGTAATCTAGGTGAACGCCTTATAACCTATTCCTTGCCAACAATTTCACTAACCTACACATGCACTCTGCAAGCAGCTTTTCGGGGTCTTGCCCGAGACCACGTAGATTCGCTAGACAAAGACCGCAAAATCTTGAAGTAGCCACCACAGCTTCAGAAAAAAATGTTGATAGAATGGGAAGTTATTTAAGATATTTTGTCATTCGGAATCAGGAGCATTTGCGGATCCAGATTGGAGGCTTTGGGGGAGATGCCCTCCTACTTCATGGCCTAGTAGGTCAAGCGATTTGTCTTAGATTCGATGAGAAATTCAGATTTAAACTTAATAATGAAGATTTCGACGTCACAGAGATGCATTTGTGTGTAATGACAAAAAAAAAAAACGTTTTAAATTGTATTAAGGATTAAGTCATGTACTAACATATTATTTTTAAGTAAGGTTTATACATTTCTTGAAGCCTCCGAAAACATTCGGCTGGATGAATTACAGTGAAATACCCAACACGAGCACAGACATCCATTTCCTAGCGGGAAGAATCCGATTAGCCGGGGCTCGAACCCGGAACATTGGCGTTGGAAGGCTACCTTGCTAACAATTTCTCTACTGGGGTCAGAAAATTAATTAAACTTCAAGATGAATACTTTAGGGAATCATTATGCATAATTTTTTTTTCTTGGAATGTGTGAACGTGAACATGTATCGTCGAATTTAAAGGGAAAAGAATGGAGCTGCACTCTCTGCTACACACCACTCGAGGCTAGCATTGATTACATTTACGAGTAAATGGGCTGCAGATCTCTTAACGAGGTACTATCTGAAAATGGGTGTTGTAGTTTGTTTTCTTTCCGATGAATTCCTTCTTCTCTGTACATTTCGTGGATAATCATGAAGCGCCAATAGCGCCCGTTGCATATCAGTCTCGTATTTCGAGGGATATTTGCAGCGATAATAGATATTAATTAACTGTATCGTATGAAAAATCTCCATCCACGGCACCAAAAGTTAGGAAGGAATGCTCGCTTCCGATAGGTCCAGTATTCATATCCGAATTCCATTAGCTGCGAAAATATTTGCAAGGCTTTGGATCTTATATCTGCTCTGTATTGCCCAGCCTTAATGCCTCCCTCCGTTTTTAAAAACCCTTCCCTCGCACAAACACAGATCAATAAATTCAGCCAAGTTTCGGTTTCCCGTTTGCTTTAAAAGCCCCCCCTCCACCCCATGGACCTTCTTCATCGCCAGCAGTGCCTGTTATTTTATGGATTGCCAATCTCCCTACATCCCATCGGAATAATGTGGCGAAAATTGCGATTGTTAAGGTGATGTGAAATTAGCAAAGCCTCCGATTTCTGTAATTTGCAAGAAGAGACGTTGCTTGTAAAGTGAGTTAAAGGTGAATGATGAATATTTTTGTAAAGCATAAATGTTGACTTTAAACGGAATACCTTAGTATTCCTTATAGAATATGGAGCGGAATATGGTAACTAGTGCTAATTATTTGTTATTTCTCCGTAGCTAATTTCTTTCAAAGGAAACGATTGCGTCAGAATCACCGTGCAAGATTAGTGGAATGAATATTACGAAACATATCAAGCGATATTTGGTGGAACATCTCCATAATTTAATAATTTAATAATATTAAATAAGGAATGAATATTAACATGGTCGAATCAGCTGAATATTTCGTGATTACCCATGTAATAACTTAAACTGGAGCACACAAATACGAAAAACCTGCGGTGGAGCAACGAAAAAGCTCCGTTTTATAAGCGGTCTTTGCCTTAATGTACTTTTATGTACTTAACATACAGTATAAAAATTTCAAATGTATTCCTCTGGCCGTTTCTGTGTATCCTCACCATTCTGCCGTCAGTTTTATTTCTTATAATTGAAATTTTGAATCAAGACATTGACTGCGTAAAATAATGAAAATAACGGCGTCTATTAATCAGTTAGCTTTATAATATAATTAAAAATATATTCTAAGGCACGGTTTAATACATTTAAGGGTTTGTTTATAACTTTCTAATGTATACAGCTCAAATCTTATCGTATCTACGTTATACATGATAATTTTTTTGTGGTAAATCAACGTTACCACTTTTTATAATATTTCACGTTCATTTTTTTATCAAGCCTTCATNTCCATCACTTTGTGTGGCCGGTGCTTCAATGAAGCCGTGACTGCGAACGATGCCGCCATGCGGACGAACTCGCAACGTCCTTGCCCACAAAGTATCCCGAATGGCTTGGAGAAATGTTTTGCCGGGATAGCTCAACGGACAGAGCACCCGACCGGCAATTGGGAGACCCGGGTTCGATTCCCGGTCCCGTCAGACTTTTTTCGGGTCCATTCTTTCTTGGGCTATTTTCGTAGAAAATGTTTTCCTTATTTTTGAGGGCGATATTTGTTTCGTGCAATAGTAAGAGCTGAAAGTATCATAAAACTGTTCTTTGACCGATGCTAACCCATATAGAATTCTCATGAAATATCGTTGAATGTTTCGAATGTACTGTAATTAGAAAAAATCGATTGGAATGTTTCAATAAGCCACTGCTGACGTGTAGGATCACATCATTATCTTTAACTACCTTAATTAACCTATTAGATGAGACCTCTTGTTAATTGATAAATTTGGACGCCCTTCGAATGTTGTCTCATTAGCCAAGGATTCCGACACTCATCGTTGGGTATCTGCTCACCGAGATACGTTGGTTTTCCTTACCAAGACGTGACATTAGTTGTAATTCCTTGGGGAAGAGGAGATTAAAGCAATGGCTAAATTTTTTCAATTAATACAGGAATAATATGTTATAATATACGATGCAGATATTGTGCCTAAATCGTGCCATAGAATCCGATTTGATGCCTCGAGACAAAGAGAGGAAAACATCCGTAGATATGGATTCTCCCTTTACTACGTCGTGAACAGAATGGGATTGCGGCTTATGAATAAGACGAGGCTCAAGATTTGTCACTCATTACCTTTCGAGTTTGATCTAAAACGGGTCATTCTGAAGTGCCCAAAGGCTAGAAATTTTTATCCCAAAATATAAATTCCTGCTAAGATAGTAGGCGATTAAGGCTGCGTGTCGCGTGTGTCTCAATGGAAGGTTATCTGAGATAATTCCGAGCAGAAAAGGACGTGAAAAAAGTCTGACCGACCGGGATTCGAACCCCAGTCTTCCGCTTATCAAGCGATTGCTCTGATTATTGAACTATCTTGCCTGAATATTTGTCCATGCCGTTTGGAGGACTTGTGGGCAAGGGCATGAGGAACCGTTCAGGTATGATAGTTTAATAGTCAGAGCAATTGCACGGAATGTGGAAGACCCGGGTTCGAGTTCCGGTCCTGTCAGACTTTTTTCATATCCGTTTCCCCTCGAATATATTTCCTATCCGCACGAATGTTTGTGCAATGCCATCTTTATCCTGTCCCGCGTCTGTTATCGGAGATATTTGAGAGTCTGAAATATATTTGCTTTCTTGAGTTTTAAGATGAAATTGACCACTGATGGCAGAAACGGTAAGCAAAGTAAAACACCGCAACCATAAAAATTCGGCTGATTCGACCCAATACGGATTTCACTATCAAGGAGGGCCTCATCGGGGGTAAAGAGTGAATGACACAAAGTGCGCAAACCAAGAGCGGGAACATAGAAAACAACTGACTGACGGGATCCGCCAGACTATATAACGTTTTATTAAAATCCAAATCAGTGTTCATTAGGAGACACAGAGAAATCCTTTTTTATTAAAGTTTTAATTTTCTTAATTCTTGAGTTTTATACATCTTAACCGTAGTCGACCAATTCATTTATTTGTTGCAAGTATTATTATTATTATTAAATTGAGTTTATTTTTTTCAACAAAGTTCACTTCTGTTATAACTCTACACTATATACTCGTAATATATAACGTTATATATAACTATACACTCGTAAAATTAAGTTGTATCATATATCCAACTGGGAACCAACCGATAAACCTAGCATGGTTTGGCGGGCAATTCTATAAAAAATACAATATTATTTTAATTCAGTATTATTGTAATTCTTCTTTTTTAACTTGAAAATTTATATAAA
>KZ309324.1:1227-73891 GCA_000376725.2 Ladona fulva | reverse complement strand
ATTATTAAAATTGTTATTATTAAAATTATTATTATTTTTCGGTGAGGTTAAGCCAAAAATAGCCTCTCATCCACCTAGGCTAAGGAGATATTACGTGATAATAGAATTATACTAATAACAAAAACAATTAGCTTCAATTAAATTAAATACAGAAAAATATGACGTACATTTAGCTATAAATTTATTTGTAATCTGGTGCCATAAGAATTTTCCCATCTTCTTTTAGCCCTGTTACCAGCGCGACGATATCGCGGCTTCATTTGCGGATTTCCTATTTTGTTGGCTTTTTCTGTTTCGGTAAAATCTAAAAAAAATTAAACGAGCTTCATCTTTTCATTAGTTTACATAATACCGCGAATGGATACCGTATTTCAATTCAAGATCCCAGCGTCTGCGTGCAGCGTGAGCGCTTCGAATCTAGAACTGCCATTTTAGGTTTTTATTTTATTTTTGCTTGAGGTCCTCATTGATCCATTAATTTGAATCGTTTTACCGTTTAATGTTATCATGCTTTTTGTGATTCCGAGGATTCTTTTCAATTGGTATTTCTCTCGCCGTCTAGTAAATGTACCAGAATTGTCATAAACTAATAATATTAAAAAAATGAGGTCTTCAATTATAATTGCGTCAATGGGCGCGGGAGGACGGCGGTTTTGATAAATTCGTGTCAAATTCGTTTAGAAATGTTTCGGATTTAGCGGTCCGTTCGGATAAAAATTGGTCTCTCCGGTGCACCACGAATGAGCGATTGCTCGCTGGAACTTCACTGCTCTCTGAGTATCTGCATTGCGCTGCTCAAGGTCATTCGTATTTTAAGCATTTGAGAGTATCCGATCGAAGATCTGGAAGATTTAAAAATCCCCGATGGTTGAGCAGAGAACGTTTTTTACTGTAAGGTAGCGGGAAAACCACCTTCCTTCCTTCACCTACTCTTAGGGAATAGCGCCGTTAAACAAAGTAATTAATGCAGCGGTATTTCGGCTAACGAATGATCCTGTTTAAAACGTTTCGGATTACGAAGATCATTTCACCGTTTTTCGATCTCGACAGAGGAAAGTGGATTCGATTAGGGAGTGACACCGAGTATGATCGTGCGTGCAATAATGATATTGCATATATTTCACTTCGTATTAACTTAGGGGAGTATTCAGGATTTTATTATGTTGGTTCAGAGTCGTGGAGTAAACGAAAAATTGCCCACGTTCCCGGGGCAGGCAAACCTCTGCCCTAAATGTAACAAAAAAATTGTATCAGGATTATGTTTACATATATACACTGGAAGTAACCAGTGGCATGTGTAACAGTTAATATTCAAACAAATACAATTTACCTCCCAGAAGATTTTTAAAACCGATGTGGCTGTGGGGGGAATTTTATCCCCCACGAACCTCCCTCGCTACATCACTGGTAAAGGAAACAAACATGAAAATAATGAACATTTTTCCAGAAGGAATCCTTAAACATGGATCATTATGACGTGGGTAAAAAAGAAGAGAGTTTTACAGTAAGAAGGCGTAATGGAGCATTAACCAAGAATTAGACCTGCATCTTATAACGTGAGGAATACAATATCTAGTAAATAAGACGAAAAATAACGCATTTCTTAAAAAACTTACGTATTGCTAAGTAAAATCAAACATTCTATAAATCCGGGAATTGATTACCTTTCGTTAAAGTTTAGACGAAACATATTTAGATAATAAGGAAATCAATTTGGAACATATTTACTCATAAAACTGCTTAAAAATTTAAACGTAGGAGTTTAACTATTACGAAACAGTCCTGAAATCTTATAAAAACGAATTGGGCATTAATGTGACCACCACGGTTATAAAATGCGGTTAAACTTCATAAAAAATGAGATTCCTTTGCGATAGAAACTTCAATTTACATAAAGTGGAAAAGGTGACCCTTTTTTGGCACAAAAAATTTCCCTGATAATTTTATTTTGAACAAATTCAAAGCCCTGAACATTGATTATAATTTCTTCAGTGGAATCAGGGAGAAACCAACTAAATCCATTTTAATATTTATCAATATTGGCCAACGCAATCATTCCCTAAACCAGAAAAATTCGAGTATCCTGGACTCGAACCCGGGATAATAAGATTGGAACGCTAGCACGCTAACCACTCCTCCACCGAAGTTTATTAGAACGATAGGAATCACTCCAACAGTGTGTCATATTGTAGTCTCGAATGAAAAATAGTGTAGTGTAAGTAGGCAGCTTTCAAAACGGACGGACCTGCCCGAGTAAAACTGCCTTAAAACACTAGGCAAGTATTGCGAGCTTGAATATGCTCGCATATGCGTGGAAAATTAAGAAATTACCATAACCAATATGCTGGTGCCGATATTACTAACCGAAAATAAAGGTAGTCATCGGTCTGTTTTATTATATGTTTAAGAAATTGATAACTTGAAACGTAATATTTTGACTGATTTTTTTGGAAACTCTTACGATTTCGGAATCAGCTTCATTAATCCAGTTGTTGCTTTACCTAATACATGTATTTGAATACTTTAAATGTATTGGCGCTAGAAAGTGATGTTAATTCATTGCCATAACCATTCCAACCACACTGAGAATCGCATCGCGAAACTATGTTGTAACTCAGTCTTTTTCGAAGCGATTTTTTCGTGATTGAACATTTGCAGCAACTGAAATGTAGCCAAACATCTTTCTTTTGCGAAAATGCGTTATTCGGGTATCTACGGTTATAAATATCCTGAAAATCGAAGCAAATTATCTCGAAAAAAGAGCAGTAGACTCTGAAATAGGTCCGAATAGAGTGAACACGTGGAGAACATTACAGATTAGAGGATGCGCAAAGTTGCAGGAAGAAGCAGCTGTTGGTGTTAAAACGTTTAAGCCATCAAATGTGGAAAAATTAAATTGGTCATCGCCTACGCTCACGATATAACCTTTCCAATTCTGATTTCTCAATTACTACCAGTTATTGCTCATGACGGCGCATATTTCGTTTCGCTTTCCTCTTTTCGTAATAAGATATTCAACAGTTATTCCTTGTTCTGATCGAACTCTATTTTAATGAATTTTAAGCGATTAGGAATTCCATGTAGTACGAATGTGGCTTCATGGCAGAACTTTTACTAAACTAGACAATAAATACACAGCATGGCCAGGTTTCGTAGCTGCGGTACATCATCAGGTGATTTACACCTCCGTGACCATAGTGATAAGGTGGATACCTTGGAGACGTTGATAATTGTAAAAAATTCTTCTAAATATATAGTCAATGACTTTCTTTTGTCCTACCCTTCCCCCATAGTGCAAGCCATTATCCCTTAATCTACCTTAGTAGTAGTAGACGTAGAGTCATGGTGTTTGTACCCCCTGCCACACACCGAAAGGCGGCTTGCAGGGTACATATGTAGATGCACCTTCTTCCACTTTCCTCCCGTCCACCTATACTAACTTTCCTCCCCTTCTCTTCTCCAATGGTGTTTACCTTCTTCCGCCTCCCCTTCCCTAATTGGGCCTCCTCTTTCAACTTTTTACTTTTACAGATTTCTTTGGTTTGTTTCCTGTAAATATTTTGGTCTTTTGTCTCAATTGTCACCTGATTATGTAGCTTGCCTACGAAACCTTAGTATTTAATGTGTGGTTCAGTAAAAGTTCTGTCAGGAAGTCGTTTTGTGTGAATGGATACAACGAAGCGGATCCTAAGTTTGCTATGCTTATTTCTTTCTTTTAAATTAAGAACAATATCCGATATAAACCCCAAATTCATGTATTTTGAGGCTGCCATTGATATTATTTGGTGGCAACGTCGCGTCGATTTTGTTATTATTATTATTGATGTATGTACATAAGCCCGTCAAGTAGAACAATGTTCCGGTGGCAATTATTCAACAAATACCACAATAAAAAATAAAACAACAAATACCATAATAAAAAAAAGAGGTAAACAGGTATACTAAAATTCTATAATTGTTGAATTGTTGTTGGAAACGTAAACAAACTTTGTTTAAGTTTTCAGAAGCTATCGTATCGGAGTGAATCTCCGCCATATCAAGCGAACCTCAATAGATTGAATTAAGAAAGGCCTGAATTAATCATCCAATTCGTTAGTTACGGAATGGGATAGCGTAATCGGCAACGAGAGCACTCTTGGTGTGTCGGAGGCAGTGCCTAATTATACGATACGGGTCGTGGGCGGTAAGAGGAATGCCGTAATCGAATTCATCTTCCACGCTGATCACCATCATCTATGATGGAAGCTGATGAGGCTGAAGAAGTTTTTAAATGCATAAGAAATTACGTGTTATTATTTTTTATTGTTAATTTATAGATAATTGATTGTTTTTTTTCTTTAAATTGGGTGTAGTGATGTTTTATAAGTCACTCCTTTGCGGGGTTGAGACAGCGAATTCCTCGCGTCTCCGAGCGATCGTTAAAACGGGTTAGACGGGAGTGCTTGCGGGATGTTATTGTTTTCTGGAAAATGACATTACAGGAAGTTATGTACTATGTCCATTTAAAAAAATCTTAACTATCTAAACGGAATCGCTCTGGGAATTTTTTTCCTTGCAATTTTTGAAGATTCCTCCCTTTAGCTTTGGTTAATTACGTCGTCGCGACCTATTACCTCTTTCTTTTTATTTAATATTCACAAAGAAAAATCTTTTTCTTCTCTGATTCAAAAGTTTTTGTATTTTCTGTTCATTCTGTGAGATATGTTTCAGACACTTCTTAATGGAAAGAACACAGCACATTTATACATTTATTATTTACACATCAGTACTAATAATAAACCAGAGAATAACAAAAGAGAGAAAGGGCAGCAATTAAAACGATCGCGTGATTTTTATAGAATAATTTCTAGTTATATTTAGGCTTAATTGACGAAACTGGTCAGAAAAAATGTACCGCCAAATTATGAAGTGTTCTTTCTTTTAAGATGTGTAGTCCACGAAGTCAGGCTTGGACGTACTAATTTTATTCCTGACACTCCCTAGGATTCCTTAATTGTTATGCATTGCTGATGACGCCATTAATTTGCTTGAATTACTTTATCTCCCTTTTTTCCGTATCTTCGTTTAGTATATTTCCGAAGGAGTCCGGGGCAAATACTTCGATAGTTACCCTTCTTTGGGCATTATTTGAAATCGTACTTAACACTACTTTAAGGGGTTGCCTAGGGGATGGTTTTGGGGGTTCAAACCCCCCATGAGAATAGAGCCAACAATGAACGAGATCATGCGAGAGGCATTGCATGGCGTCATGGCAGAGTGGCGCATGGCAGAAGGTTAATTATGGTATGGCCTTCCACAATGATACCAAAAAGTGGTTTTATTGAGTTTTTGGCTTTATTGAGGGAGGCCATACCGTAATGTACCCTCTGCCATGCGCCACTGGCGGTTTGCGGGGTATGCATCTAAAATTTCTACCATACAAACACAGCTTGATATTCGCGAAGTATACATGTTACAATAAACCTTTACGTTTTCATTAAAATTTGGGCGGAATAATTCCTGTCCCTGGATTGTGGGAAATGTAGTGTTTTCTCCATGGCTCTAAACGAGGTCGTCTTAGTACGTAAATAATAGAGATAAATGAAACAGAACATAGAATAAGAAAATAATTCAGTTTTTGCTTTATTTAGTTCAATAATTCTTTATTACATTAATTATATTCTTATTTATATCGGATATAGATTTGTGTGAGGAAGGCTCTTCCTCATTTGACATCTTTTGTTTTTTTTTTTGAAGAAGTCTTCTAACATAGTTTGCATTTTCCTGTTTCGTTCAGCACGCAGCTGTTTATAGCAATACATCGCATCAATTGCACTTCGTCTTGCCTTTGAACTTGAATCATTTTGTATAAACTGATCCATAATCTCCGTAATAGTAGCTAAAATTTTTTTTTAGGAAACCCGTTGAAAGTTCCTTT
This sequence comes from Ladona fulva, assembly GCA_000376725.2. Lineage (NCBI taxonomy): Eukaryota > Metazoa > Arthropoda > Insecta > Odonata > Libellulidae > Ladona > Ladona fulva. Next base: position 67,974 of record KZ309324.1, on the reverse strand, counting down.
TCTTCCACATCTTCAGAAATTCTATATCAATTTGGGTTAACACTATCATGCGCGATTCCTGAAAATCCCAATACCGCGTTCGATTTCGAGAAATCCCAAGAAAACCGCTCAAAACTGAAACAGCGTAAAACGGAGCAGTGTTAAGGGGGGTCTTACGTACAGTCGAAACCCTTCTTCTGGCAAAGGAAAACGTCTTGGACAGCAAAAAAAATTCTCTACTGAGATATTTGAGTTTTGGGCCGACTCTGAAGGAAAGTTTTGCCGGCGATTCGAAAACTTTGAGCCGAAATTACGGAGATGCAGCGTAAACGGGTCTCGACGGATGCGGACCCGAGGTCTGGTCGAACACAAGCGCTTAGCCCGCATTCATCCGCCACATGCTCTTTAAAAAAGTTGATATATCCCCTTTAAAATTGTCTCAGTCGGGGGCAGTCCGATGAGAGCGGAAGAGGTAGAAATGGAAGAGGACGAAGATGAAGTTAAGACGGAGAATCCTTAAGCAGAGGATGAAACGAATGAAACGCACCCGAATCTCTCGACCCTAACAAAAGAGTAGCGAAAGAAAAAAAAGAAGCGTGACACCCGTCCGGAGTGTCAAACAAATGAACATCTATGATGAAAATATAATTTGTGCCGAGCTTTTTGAAGGCGACACCCCCTTTTGCGTGAGGCACGCCTTCATTTTTCTTCCTTTCTGCGCTTGTACGGAGTAGCGATGAAGTTGAAATGTACGACGGTCAAAATTTCGAATTTTTTTTCCACAGTAATAACTTTTTCAGCAGGTAAAAGTGTCTGCCATGAAGTTGAATATAAGTATAACTAAAAGATGCGTTAATCTATCTGTGAAGTTTTCCTCCCGAAGGCCGGTGGGAACTCTCCCGTGCACATTGCATAAAATATTAATGTACACCTTGCCCATGGAAAAGGGTGTACATTAAATCATCTTTCTGTAATCACGGCAGAATCAACAAAGTTATGAAGATGGATCAAGTGCCCGAATTGGAAGACAGCATTGATGGCATTGGTGAGGGAAGTTGGAATTACCAATGTGTGCTGCCATCTCTCAAATTATACTTCGCAAAATTACAACTGATTCATTGCATGGTTTGATAGGATATAATATTAATAACGAGCGTGCTTGAGATTTTCGATAGAATGGAAACATCCTCTCAAGGGATCCTTGTACGAGGATAAGGGCGAAAGTGACTTCGCATGTTTAAACGAGCGCCTGAAGACCCAAGGATGAACGGATGTGAGAAAATGTCTACGTGACAGTTCTCCACTCTTCGGGCGGATGCGGGCGAATCAAAGCGTCCACCCGGAAGTGAAAGTGGTCTGGGTTCGAGTCTCATTCACGCAGACTTACTTTTTCTCGCTTCCGTCTGCCTTCGTTAATTCCTTTTTCGTTTAGGGCAACAGTTTTTCGTATCTACAACGAGCATGAGGTGCGTTCAAGTCCGAAGATCTCTGAATCAATTCCAGAAAAAGTACTTGCCGCAAACTCTGTAATCCCCGTGAAGACTTTGCTCGACTCCGTGAGTATTTTACGCAATGGTACTACCATTTGTTACAAATTCAAAACAAGATTTCGGGTTAAAATCTTCAGGCCGCACATTTTAAAAGCAATCTTTTTACTCACCCTCAAAGCTGAAAAAAATTGAGATAATAGTCTTGAATGCTCCCCGATTTCCCAGCAATTATGATATGGTGCAACGATTGGCAATAAGAAATAAATGTAGACAAGTGTTCGGAAGTCAACTTCTTCGAAAGGAAATCTACTATTTATGATTACTCGTACTGTCTCCTTGGGATGAGCAGTAGAAACGGTGAAATATGTTGGAGTAACCCACAGTAATAATTTAACATGGAGTGCCCATGGAGTTTATATTACATGGAGTAATATACTTGTATGTGGAAGTACACATAAAAACCTCGGATTCGTTAAGAGAATAGTCTGTCGGAGAGATGAAAAAGTTCACGGGCGATGTTACGTTGTGTTAGTTAGACCTCACATTGAGTATTATTGTAGTTTAAAAGTGTTGTATTCGGGAATCAGCAAAGGTTCGGCGAAAGGCGGAACGTTTTGCAAATAATTGCTACGAGAAATAAGTGAGCGTTACTGAGATGCTTCATGGCGCAGGATGGGAATCTTTAAAGGTACAAGATTAAAACCAAGGATAAATTTAACGAATAAGCTCAGAGAAATCATTCTCACAGATGATCATATAATCCGTCTTCCATGTTACATAGGCCGTTCTGACACTGAGAAAAAAATCAGAGATATAGAGTCTAGAACGAATCGATTCAGGGGTTATAGAATTAGGAATACGCGAAAGCAGTTGATTAGGGAAGTGGAGTCATGGTGCATGTATCCCTTGCCACACGCCTAAAGGCGGCTTTCAGGGTACTTACATTGACATAGACAATTTTCCGGTAGGAAAAACACACCTATAAAAGAAGCGTTCTCAGCAGCCATAAAAATCATGGCGACGACGTTGTGAAAAATGCGTAAGTCTTCACGAAGATTACGTCGAGAAGTAACAGAAATGTCAAGTTACTGGGGCAAGTACTTTTTCAGAAAAAAATCCGAGATGTTAGAACTTGAACGCACCGCTTTCTGTGAATCTGTTCTATTTTGCGGGCCTTGTATATGGCTGTATACACAGAAGGTGCATGATTACGAATTTTCTTCCAGTTTTCTTCTTCTTCAGCAATAATTTAGACAACTAGCAACGATTTGAAACGCAACACCTGGGTTAGGAAGATAACAGGACATCATAGATAAAGTAGGATCACTGAAATGGATGTATGCAGGCCATGTTGCAAGGAGAAACGACAACCGATGGACATCAGCAGTTCTGAACTGGATACCAAGAGGCGTGAAGAGACCATGAAGAAGACCAAGGGACCGATGGAACAGAGACATCATTCAGTATTTAGGGGTAACATGGCAACGATAAGCTCAGAATAGAGAGAATTGGAAAGCGCTTGGAGAGGCCTACATCCGACGTCGGATTGAAAATGGCTGATGATGATGATATATATATATTACCAATTTCCCCATCGACTTTCCAAGGACAAGGAAGGATGATTTTTTCTCAAATTAGAGGGATAGGAATTCTCACATGGATTCGGCAAAATGAGAGTGAAACAAAGGGCGTCAGGGCATTAATTTTGGTCAAGAAACTTATGAGAGCTGACCGGAAGACAGTGTTCAATGACGAAATATCGCTCAATTTCCGCGGAGAATTTCGGAGGTAACCGTATTAGCGTCAGTGGAATGAGGTCAAACATTTCAGGCGGAAAGCCCGTAATCTTTGGCTGGTCCATTGGAATTTTTGCAGCATCAAAGTTTGTTGGGGTTCGACAACTACCTCCAACCAATCGCTCTGTTAAAGCTCTCTCAGCTCGGCCTCTCCATTCGTCTTATAGACGAAAGGAACTGAGTAGTAGACTGATTTAAAGCGGTGAAATTTGCCAAAATAAGCAATCATTAAGTTTGACTGTCAATGGTTACGATGGTCGATTTTCCTCGTGATATAATTTTCTCTTTTACTTCAGCGCTTAAAAGAGTTAGCATTTATCGAAACAAGTACTTGAAACCTCATTTGAATATTATTCAACTTTGATTATATTGAGCCATCTATCCCTGCTATTTAGTCGTTTGAGAATCGAGGAAACGCAATTCGTTTCGAGTGAAATGTTATGAAGAATGATTCCGGAAACTCTCTGATAAACGACGAGATACCAGTCTTCCGAGTGTGGCTTAGGTTCCAAGATATTGATTTTGAATTCACGAAGCGAACAATGCTACCTTTCTCCATTCTTCTGCTTCGCCTCCTTTCACATTTCCTTGAATAATAATTGGTGTATTCGCGGAGAAAGTTCAGAACCAGTTCGGAACTGCGACGCATGCGCAGTTCGCGTTTTGAGCCTTCGAGGATGCTAAAAAAAGGCGCTCCTGCGCATGCGATGCAGTTCCGAACTGGTTCTGAACTCACAAAATAGTTTATTGATGATTCTTTAGCATCTTACGGAGTTGAAAAACTAATTTAATGCACTGCGATTTTACTCCTTGTCCAGGAGAGACGGAAGATATGTCGACGAAATAGCACCGGCGGCTGGTCTAAAGCGCCACTGTTCAAACTTCAACAGTAGCAATAATAAAAGATTTAAATATTTCTCGGAAACTAGTCTCAGTCATAAATCCTCACGATATGGTTTAGGTCACACTCAAGCATTCATTTACGAGAATCAGTCACGCGTATTTCCGGGAGTCTACATATGCATCTACATATATACCCTGCAAGCCACTTTTAGGCATGTGGCAGGGGGTGCAAACACCATAATTGTACTTAATCATCAATTGTCATCGCAACGCAGATACATAAAATGATATGATTTGTGTGAAATGTATTTTTTTGCAACTAAATATGAAGGTTTCTAATAAAAATTGCAACATAAATAACTTGGATTTAATCCGCTGAACAAATATTCCATTCCCGTCTTGGGTTATCCCCAATTCTTTCCTCTAAATGTTTGCCAGTCTTGAATTTCACATCATAATCTTTCATAGATAATTCGTGTGTATCAACAAGAAAACAACAAATAATGTTGTTGTTATTATAGTAATGGTTGGTTGCGCTTCTGTTGCCGCCCTTTAGATTCCGCCGCCCGGATGCGATGCACCCCTTGCACCCATAGGCTCTGCATCTGAGCAACGGTCACTGATTTATCAAAGCGATCCTTTACAAAACGTATATATCCTTTCGCTGCACCTTTTCTAATTACCATATACTACACATGTCAGCAGGGTCCCTTTCACTACATGCATACTCAAATTGAGGCCTAACTCATGCAAAGTAACATAGCTCGCGGATATTTTCTTCGCTCCGACCGACTATTCTCTTAACGAAGCCGAGTTTCTCAAGTGCTCTTTCGCATATATTACGGATGTGGGTACTCCATGTTAAGTCATTCGTGAGAGCCACTCCAAGATATTTCACCGATTTATTCGCTAGATTATATAGGGAAACTAAACATACCTTCCTTCTACAGCTTGGGTCGGCAGAAACTATATAGCTATGCCGATTTTCCATTCCATGGAATGAACTCTCATCATTCCAACTTATGAACTATTCGCTCGATATTCAGAAAGTTGCACGGGTTTTCCGCTTTAAATGAGACACATTCAAGGAAAATCCAGGAAATCAGATTATTTCCGTAAAATTCCGTTCACTTTACGTTTATTAATCAATAGTTGTACATACTTTCATCGTTGGTGATTCAGTCTTTTGAAGTATAAAATGGAGTGATTAAAGAAGCTCTAACATCCCAAGTTTACGTTCCACGGCCCCAATGGTGACGTTAATTTATATCCACTGTCCCCCATTCCATACTAATATGTAGTAACACCAATATCGAGTAGCGGTATATCAGTTTGGCACTCTAATGCAATGTGCTGCAGCGCGTTCGCCTTCGGAGAAGGCGGTCCTGGGTTCGATTACCAGTGAGAGCCATTTCGTTAACCCAGCATTGTATAAAATTTTGGAAGCTGAATGAATTAGTCGGTTGCGGATCTGTTACGGTAGATCAAAGTTAATGTAGCGGCGTGTGACACGATAAACGTATCTGCCGCAATAAATGCTTGGATTCAATAGGATGGTCACGCGGTATCATTGATGTATAAGGATTTGGTTTCCCTTCAACGCGGATTGCAACTGAAACAAAAAGTGAGACGAATCATATTGCATACTCTGCGTATAGCTTGAAAAGCGACTTCTTTTGTCTGAAATATTTTTTATTTTAATCGAAGTGCGGGCTTGCGTAGATTGTCTCTAACCGGCCCTTAATTTCTATAGGTAATAACCCACAAATGGCAATGTTGGGTAAGAAATGCTTATGCAGGACATGTCCATGAGACATCAGTGCAGTTTTATGCTTTTATTTTTAACGGATGGATACAAATGGCGATTTACTCACAACTTACAACTACTCATACAAAAATATCACTTGAAATGTCAAACACTGAAATTAACATCGTAACGAATAACCTTCTTGAAGTAATCTAGGAAGAAAACAATGGCGTACATTATATTTTTATTGATTGCGGTTTGTTGATGTCCAGCTCGAAGCGTTGTAGCACAGGTTCAATCATAAGAGTGGCTAAGTAAACTTATCAACGGTTTGGCTAAACTTATCAGTAGTGGTTTGGGTCTTCAAGAATTTGCTCCTTCCTTCTGCACGTGTGAACAAATACGCTGTAAATAGTACAGTCCAGCTTCTTTTCCAAACTATCGACACTGTTGATATGGTAATCTAAGCTCGCTTTTCTCAAAATTCCAAAATATATTCTTCGTCCTTGGTTTACACTTAGGCACTTGTTTTGCTCTATTGTAGCGGCGAAATTAAAAGTTTGGTCCTGAAATAAGGCACACACAAAGATGGAAGCAAACAAAAGATGGTGGGTTTAAAATTTCCTTTGAAACATTTTGGCTGTTCGTTCAAACTTTTCTTTTAGCGCCGACTAGCGTCGGTGTGGCGTTTGTGTGGTTGTCGAAAGATTTCGATTTGATTTCAGTTTTCACGATTTAATTTTCTTAATTAGAGTTTCACGTTTTGCTACTAGGTTTCTGCGAACCAAAACGTGATTTTAGAACGCCGCTGGTCGTCGAACGCTGATAACGTTTCATCGGCCAGTGGATTGAAATAAATTTGTTAAGATGAAGAACTCCCGTATAATTAGTGGAGATTCCTACGAAGAAGGAAGTTCTTCCTAAATTCATTCGAGATGATCATGTAAGATTATAATTTGCTGTTCTTCCTATGTTTAATACTACTAAGCGTTGATTGGAATGAAGTTCTATATTTGCGTTCCTCTACAGATGAAATATATTTGATCTCTAAAGTTTTAAACATTACTGAAACGATTAAAAATGATTTAAAATTAACATATTCTGGTGACAACTGGTTAAACATTTTCATCACGGCACGGTAAAGAGAAATACTCGACGAGTTCCACAAAATACACTACTTTTATTCTCATTCTCTCCTGATGACTGGTTTCATGCATGACCTGTTTCTTTACATCGTAACATTATCAGGCTACGATGTAAAGAATGCGGTAGTGCATACAAACAAAGATAACACTACGATGTAACGAAACCGGTCGTACTCAATAGTAAAGGTAGCATTTTTTATGGAACTCACCAAGTATTTCTCTTGAAGAACTCACCAAGTATTTCTCTACTCTGTCGTCATGAGTAATTTACTTAAAACGTTTTCTGATGATGAATTCCACGCCTCATTTAACTGTTGAAGTCGCGCATGCATCTTCTCATGCCAATTCCCTCTTATTATGGATTAATGCAGTCTCCCATGGGGACCGTCGCTGTGGAACCTACCCAAATTCAAACAATGAAAATGGTGAACTTTTACTACCTTATATACCCCAGCATTATTCGTTCTAAGTTAAAATTCGACAACAAAATCGTGGCTAGAAAATCCAGAAATTTTTCGCCTCCCTCCAATAAGTCGCCCTTAGATTTTTATCTTTCTTACTAAAATTAGATGTGCATTACATATGCGACTTGACAATCAACAAATCAGAGAAAGCAGGGAAAACTAAAGAAAAGTTTAAGTTACACAGACGGGTATCGTATCGCCTTACGTTGTTTTTTCTGTTATCGGAAGTATTGCCTTTGCAACAGCACAATGTGTATGTTATGTATAAATATAACTGTAAGTCACAATTAGCATTTGTTTGTTAGATCTGTAATGCTTTATATTTAAATTAGGCCTTGGATAATTTAAAATTTTGACCCATATTATACATGAATTTGTCCCTAAAAATTGTATTCGCATAAAAGTCGGCCTCTTAAATTCAGCCTTAAAATTTAGACTATTATTTGGGTATATACGGTATGAATTTATTTCACACGAAAGAAATTATAACTAAAAGTTCAAAATCGACATCTTCATATAAAAATAAAGCATGATAGAAATCCATTCTGCCCTCATACTCCCCATCATTGAGACGGCTTTACACTCGGTGTCCCTAACCCTTACTTTGTTCCCATTTTTTGTTTTTTTTTTGTTTGCTTCTCTTCTTCCTACATCTACCCAGTGGCGTAGCCAAAGGAGGAGGGGGGGGGGTTGGGGGTTAAAACCACCCTAGAGCCAAGATGCTTTTAGGGAGGTAAATTGTAATTGTTTAAATATTTAAAGTTGCACACGCCAATGGTGACCAGCAAGGAATATTTGTAAATCTGCTTGCAACTTTATGAATTTTAAGGCAGAAGTTTGTCTGCCATAGCAATGTAAGAATTGTTAAGGCATAATGTCAAGGCAATGTTGTGTTAACTTTATGGCTCAGAACCCCCCCAAAAGACTTGTCTTGGCTACGCCCCTGCATATACTTTCTCCTTTCATAGCTTCATCCTCACCGCAAGCCTATAATTCCTCAATGTGGGTATTCTTTCTTTTGTGTGGATTAAATACCGTTCACCGTGTCTACCATTTGAAATATTTGGGTAGAAAATATATGGGAAAAGTATACGAGACCTTCGGCATTTTCAAGATGGCGTAATTAGCCGAAAAAGTTCTAAAAAATAATGCTGCAACGTATTTTAAAATTCAAAAGATATTGAACTGCAATTTTTTAGGATTAATCACGTTTGTTTGATGACGTTTGGGCGCATAGGGGTCGCCACATTCCATTTCGAATAAGTGTGACAAACACGGAAATAATGCGATAAATTACGGGTTAGAAATGGAGCAAAAATGGTCCGAAAATGGAAAATTAACTGCCTGTTTCTCCATAAGCCTGCGGCCACAAATATTTACGCTCTTAGTTTATTTTAGCTTCAAAAACTTAATAAAAAGAGGTGCACTTTTGCTTCAAATTTTAGATGCAACGGTATGGAATGATCACTCGTCACAGAATTTTCAATTTAAAGTATAAAAAAATACTGCCTGTTTGATATTTTTTAGGGTATTTGTTCTGCTTCACGATTTTCGCAAAAACGTTCGTTTGTGATAAGACATCTCTGCGATGTGGATTATTTAAAGAATTTGAACGTGTCTTATTATTATGCCCAGCGGTTTACCGCAAATAAAATATTTTTAGAGAATTTCAACTGAATTTTCGATGCCAACAAAAACGCAGGGAGCAATATCGAAATTAAAGACTCGATTGAATAGAAAGGAAGTTTTTTACGTAAAATAAAATAATGTAAACAGACATTTTCTTGCGTAAAGAGCACTTTAATAACTTCATCATTACCGAACGAAGAGAATGTTCAGTCATTTTTACTTTAGCAGTTTGCGTTGATTTTAAAATAGTTGTCATGTCGATTAGTTATTAAATGAATGCGTATAAATCTTAGTATATAAGGAGATATACTCAATTCGCAATGCAATTTAGCGATTTCAGATTTAAAATATTCATTTTCTTTGTTTAATGAACTCCGGAAATTTCCCGGTTCATCGGTTCATAACAGCTGAGTAAGGGAATTTCCCGTAATTACGGAAAATCTTGAGTATTTGGAAACAATCCAATCGAATGCCACCGAAAAAGTTTCTAATAAATTTTCGATTATCAAGTTTAGTTACAGGTAGGGCTCATACTTGAAAGATAGGTAGGTACTGGAAAGAATCCTAGTGTGTATCGGATCAATTACTGGATTTCGATTATCGATCGATTGTGACTACTCGATCGATAATCGATCATTATATTTCGATTACCCGGCGACGATTATTCCATCCAGTATCGATTACTTGATTTTTATACCGAATCCTACTGTGTTTCGGGTTGATTACTGGATTTCGATTACTCGGCGTCGATTATTCGATCGAGTATCGATTGCCTGATTTTGATATCGAAGAATGTATATCGATTACATTTTGGTGCTATTGCGGTTATAATGAACAGTTTTACCGAATCTTATTTTAAAGAAAAAAATATCTGTAATGAAACTGATTCCGGAATTTTTTAATTCATTTCTATTTTTTACGCATTCACATCCAACTTTAACAACAGTTCTTACCACAAAACATCTCTAACCTTTCCATAGTTGCGCGTTGTATAACTGGTCGCGAAATGAATAATCTCCACGCAGTAAATTATTTGGTAGACCATTACGTGTTTATTTTTGTAGTTTTATGGATCGTAAGCTGCTATTTGAATTCTGTTTTAGCTAGACGTAAGCGGAGGTATCCGTATGCGTTCTATATGTTTCCGATTCTCCTTGCTCAGCGAAGCGATGTATTTATCCTAAGAACTGTCCTAAGAGATATGTAACCACTGACATATGATCACTGTAACCAGCCGACTCGATGTCTGCCTTCGTCGCTGGGATTATCAAAGCTGGTTGGAATGAAAATGATAGTTAAAGCTTCGTTATATTGCCTCAATTACAAAAGCTACCCACTGAGCCCTTACTTGTACAATGTTAGATCAATTTACCAATAAAGATGTCTATCTTAACGCTTTCTTCCTTCAAAACACCTTATTTCCATGAATGATTTTTATATGGATCCTGTTTGTGGTGCCTTTACATGTGTATGTATTTATACATGCACATCTATACATAGATGCATACACACATACATACTCAAACTCTCGCACTGGGTGATCAACTTAAACTTTCAGCAGTTAACACCAACTATTAAGTACTTCTCGAGTTCCTTCTTTTAATATAATATTTTCTTATTTTAGTATAAAAAAAGTCTTGAAAATATCGTAGTTAACACAATACTTTGAAATAATGAAGATTGATAACGAATCGTTAACATTTTCCTAACCGGCTACTCCCTCGTTGAAAAGGTTATCGTCAATATCTACCTTAAAATATCACGGAGCTTTGTGGGTGAACGTTTCGTAGATAAGCTGCTACTGTTTATTGAGCACAAATTAAAGTGACCAGCGATAACGAGACTCCAAGAGTTATTGGATTCACATTTTTTCGAAACTACTTTTAAATAAAACGGAGTTCACCAGATTAGACTGGGCCGCTACGGAAAAAAACTTTAATTAAATTCATTTTTTTTAAACAGCGTGACTTACCAGCTTAAGGGGAACACCCTGTACATTTGTATGTAACATCCCGAATGAGAATCTTTTATTTCAGAGCTTGCGAGCGATATAAACGTTCGATTTTGCTTCGGCTCCGTCTTCGAAACAGTATCGCGTGAAAGGGGAAGATAAATAAAAACTTACGCCTTCCGTTTGCGCTTGAAAAGTTACAGAAATTGACTTAAGTCCGGGAGTTGCTCTTTTTTTACTACAATAGGATGAGTTGCGCTCTTTAGAATATCGTGCTTCAGCTGTTTAGAGTCCTCTCTCCTTGGAGGAGGTCATGCGTTCGAGTCCCGCAATTCTCCTTGGGGCTAATTCGATCACTCAATCACACACGCACACTGATTCACACAATTCACTGACACAATCGTAAGTTTATCCATCCCTGAGGCTCTCTGCTTACTTCCGTTAAGTTTACACTCGAGTCCTGCAAATGAGAGAGATCGATGGCGTTAATGCACATTCTAAGCTTCCAAAGTTTGCGCTTTGGCAGCATTGTACTGTACTGCTTTCTAAAGTCTAAACTTGGACTACTTCCCATTCAAGGGAAACACCAGATGTACGTGGAACGAAATCTCTCGAGACCCCCTAAGACATGCTTTTTACATTCTAATGGGTTGGCTTAAATGTTAATTTCTTAGGATATTTTTGGGGCAAAAATTTGGAGTTAAAATATCGCTTTTAAGTTTAGCGATTAAGGAACGATTGCCCGGAGAAGTTGCCAAAATTTGGCAAAATAAATTGCTGTGATTAATTGCGTTAAATATAGGAGAATTGTACGGTTGTTCCTGAAGTACCGCACGAAATATGGAAGGTATCGGGAGTGTACAATAAACGAAGAATTTGACCTTGATGAACGCTAGAAACTAAGAAGTTGGTCGCGAAAGACAACCGGAAAGATATATTGAAGAAATTGGCGCAAATTATCCTCAATATAAACGCTGCACAGTGGGTTAGAATTGAGAAAAGCTGGCCGAGAGCCCAACAATAGTTTTTGAGACTGAGGGAAGCGAAACTTCGCATTGTTATTTAGAAAAGATAGAATTTTAGTTGTTCCGTTTTTAACCCTACGTTATTTGTACGAGTCAAAAAATACAGGGTGTCAAACTTGACCAATTTTCATAGAAAGGGATGTTCTCGGATTTTTCTGCAAAACTTCCAAGTTTGCTGCGATGTAGACGTTGTTGAATGGAACTGTTGAAGAAATGGCGATTCTGTATTCTAGTATGAATCCTTATCTTTTGATATGTCATAGGTTTTGTGCTCAAAGAAGTCTTTGCTCATTTAACAGGTAACAAAACATGGCGGAAACCTTTTTCGATAAATTTTTGAGATAAAGTAAGGAAAACGGCACCGAACTATCAAATCTCTTATAAGTCGTTAATGTCTAAGGTTTCCAAATATAGAATCTGAAAAACTTTTTCGATTCACCTGCTACCCTGGCATTGCGGTGGACTTTTTGACCCCGCAGCATGGCCCGACTGAGCGCCACGGTCACCCCGAAATCTGTCACGTTGCCTATTACGGCTATCTTACATAGATTTTTATCTATTATAATGTTATATTCCGGCTGTAAATGTTATACTTTTATTCCACAGTCATTTAGAGCGTACTAATAAAGATTTATATTAAGTAACTAATTCAATCTTTTCTGAATAACTATGCGAAGTTTCACGTCCCTCCCTCTAAAAAACATTTTTTGACATCTTGACCAGCTTTTTTCGATTCTTGCCCTCTGTACGCTATGATAACTGGCACGCTACATGATTAAAAGTCGCTCATCGGATTCAAAGAACAATAAAGAAATACATTTCTCACGTAATATATTAGAAAACTGTGAACTCTTTCCAAATATATTATGCGTCTCATTTTCAAAATTTTGACGCAATTATCAAATGGGACTCCCGATTATCCGTTGGTGGATTATCTGGCTTCCTTGCGTGACTATTTTACTCTTTGTTGATATTTCCTAGGTCTTTTTTTTAAGAATAATCAAATACATCAAATACAATACAAGCACAAGTATTTTCGCGTCTTACTACAGGGAACGCTTACTTAAGACTTTTTTTATGGAGCAGTGGCAATATTATGAATACTATGACATCATCGCTACTAGAAATATCTGCGGTCGGGTGAAAATACTTTTAATAAGTCCATGAAACAATCGAAAATAACGGACTTTGTACTCAAATAATAATAAATTGTGTATTTACGTAAGGTTAGAATATATTATAAGTGAAAGTTTGGATTATCCGTTTTTTTAATTATTCGTCCATCTTCTCCCCATAATAATTGGGCCGGATAATCGAGAGTCCACTACACCTTGTAAATTATCACAAATTACCAGAAAATCGCGTTTTTTCCATATACAGACACTATCCAGGTATATTAAGGTCCATATTGACAACCTTACACCGAACCCGATTTGTTGAACGCAATTTGTATGTAATTGAAAGTCTCTAGGCAAGAAGAGCTTGAGACGTATTGCCATTAGAAAGCAAGGAGAAAGGAGGGACATGATTAAACAGAGCCTTGAAGAATATATCACTCAAAAATTTCCAATATGAGTAGACCAGGGCTTGTTGCTGCGTGGGTAGGAATTGTGGGAATAAAGGAACAAAGGAGTTTAAAAATTGGAGTCATTTGAGATGTATGCTTTGCGTGGTATGATAAAATAATGTCGTTTCAACCGATGCACGAACTAGAAAGTATCGTACTTTAAATGGGAGGAAATGGAAGGGTGTTGACGAACAGATAAATTGGAAGCGATAGTAATGTATAGGCTGAATATTCATAGGTAATGGATTACTTAAGAAAAGGATTATAGGTAGAATGCTATGGAAATGGCGGAGGAAAGGCAGAGGTGAACATTTTTGGATGATTTAAAGTCCGGAATATGTCACGAAGAAGTATAAAAAATGGATTAAAGTAGGCACCTACCGGAAAGTCACATCTGCTAGGAATCTCGAGAGAATCGCTTTTGCATAAACCTTGGTGTTCTCTTGGTTTTTTCTTCATTTACCTTTGCTCGGTGATAATCCCAGCCGCGTAGATTCTTCCGTTAGGCTCCCTATATTAATATTTCACGTCCGATTGAAATTCACAGCATTAATTCTATAAGACACAAATCTGAAAAGAAGCGAATGGGTTGAAACGTACCTGCGCAAGTTAAATCTGGTGGAAACGAAGCACTTCCCATGAAATGTAGTGACTGAGTGTTTTATAACGTGGTTTATATTCGAGTTGGTCTGATTGGGGGCGTCTCAGAAGTTGGTCGCTTGAAGCAACGAAGGTATCCAAGCATCATAAGTATCTAACGTAAACAATAACATTTTACCGTAACTTCATCTCTATCACTTGTTTGTAGGCGATGTATATTAATGAAAATCCACGTGTGGCGTAAATTTTACGGATTTCTGACGAGATCTTTTATCATTTGACGAGCGTTTGATCATTTTTAGAATATCTTTTTATTGAAGCTATAATTACTATTTTCCGTGTAATATAATTGTACGTAGCATGCCTATATCTCACAAAAATGGTTTCCATTCCATGTTAGCATTTATATATGTATCCATGTCTTGCCTATGTTTCTTTCTTTTGTCTTACTTATCGTACTTAAGATTTCCGCTGAATGTTCCTCCTCTTCTATTCCCGTGTAAGTGTTTTTCCTAAACTTAAAGCAACGATATTTTTCTCGCGCGATTTCCCAAAATTTCTTTACTGTTCCAATAATGACTATCTGTAACATAATGTTTTTGTCCGAAGGAGAGATAGTATAATCTTAAAATTCTTGCATTTAAGAAAAGCTCAGTATAAACAAAGGCCATCTTCATATCGAATTTAGATGAGTAAACATAAGTGTTTTCTCTTAATCTTTTAAGTGCCACTCTGCCAACTCATTCCTTTCTTTGCGAGACTCACTGATGTATGTGAAAGCTTTATCAAGCGATTATTTCTCGAGAAGTCCTAACGAATTAACACACGATAAATTTTAGCTATCAAAGAAAGTGGAAAGTGGTCGGAATTGGCTAGAAGATTGAAATTGTTAACATTTATTGTTGAAGCCATGCGGTCTATGTAACCCCGTGTTTGTTATAATGACGCAAGAGGAGCATTTCTTAAAATTGGGGCATCTCCAACGTGACAGCGCCATTTTTAGATTTGTCAAGAGGTAAGAGGGATTTGGTTCCTAAGGACGACGTTGGTCTTTACGTCGAGCATTTCGGAGACGAGTGCAAAGTCTATCTGACGGGCAAAATGTGCCTTCGCATGATGCGAGTTCCGAAACAAAAGGAAACACCTTCGCAGACTAAATACTTGAACAAATTTCCTCGTAAAACGGCAAAAGCTCGTTTCAACCCATTCGCATCTTTTTATTCCATGTACGAGAAAGGAAAAGAATTTTTAGGAAAGAGAATTTTGACCTCCTTGAACGTTATGATAGTGTTACAACTCGCATTTGTCGTCGTACTTTTTTCGTTGGCGACGAATTTAATGTATTTTCGTAGCTGCTTTTTCGCAGGCTATTTTCGGTGAAAAAACGTCAACAGTTTTAAGCGCTCTGCTTAAAGTTACACCCAACTCCATTATTACACGGTTGATATGTTTCGGAGGGTTCCAATGGAAACGAATTCCAGGATTACTGATAATTAGGATGCTCGTTCCAGTTCTTCGGAAATGGACGTGAGAGAGAGTCAGTATCAGTTGGAAAGAGGACGACTTTAGATAAATACTGTATCGTAGACTGGAATCGCGAATTTTGCACAAAGAGAGTCCTCTTGTAGATTGTGAAAAAACAGTTTTCTTTGGGGAGCTAAAGAGATGTTCTCCGAGTCTGAATGTTTTACTAAGGTAATTGATTGTGCTTTTTCCATAGTCCGATGAGAGGAACTATTTACTCAAAGCTAATTAGACTGAGTGGATGATTTTTAATTATCTTAGGTAATTTGATCACATTCACTGAGATCTATTTTGAGTTTTGTGCAACAGTTCTCAAAAGGGTAGTGTAAGCCACTGGTGGTTACATTAATAAGTAGTAAAAAATCACTCCAAAATGCATCTAGGAAAACACTTACAGCTGACGTACAGTTCGCTCTCAAAGAGAGCATCTTTTGAGCTTTGGCGACAGGATAAATTTGTGCGGGAGAACAAACGCCCAAAGTCAAGGTAGAAAAGAAACAAGAGAGAGTCGAAATTCGTGACTGATGGCCCAGCAGAACAAACAGAGTTTTATTAAAATCAAGGTCCTGGTTCATCAACTGGTCTTCATGTCAGTAAGTATATAAGTACTTATAAAGACCGGTTGATGAACCAGGACCTTGATTTTAATGAAACGTTAAGTTGTTGGACCATCAGTCATGAATACCGTCCTTTTTTCTCTTTTCTACCTCGACTTTGGGCAGTGGTTTCCCCAAACAGTTTCATTCTGTCGACTGAACTCTAAAAATGCTCTCATGTAGAACGAGATGTGCATAAGCCGTATGCGTTCCTTGGAATGTTTTTCTTTACTATTTATCATTTAGTTCCCGAGGTGTAAACATATAAATGTAGGCCGTAGAGACCGCATGCGGCCCGCATCCTGTCCGTCTCAACCTCGTTGAATAAACAAGTAATCATTCTCTATCATAATATGGCCTTATCCTGATATCATATATATATTTTTAAAAGGAAATAATGGAGTAAATTCAGTGCCGAAAAATCGTTCAAAAGGTTATCATAATATGGCCTTATCATGATATCATATATATATTTTTAAAAGGAAATAATGGAGTAAATTCAGTACCAAAAAATCGTTCAAAAGGTAGCTATTTTTTGATCCACGGAGGAAATTCTTTTGCGCTTTTCATAGGTCTAAATGGTTACCGTTTTTACGAATGGCATAGATATCTTCGAATTATCTTAAGGAGAAGATTTGTATCGTAAGGTCTCTCGGAGGTATCAATGAGGATTAATCATCGCTAAGAATGAAATCCTGTAAAATGTATTCCGAGGAAATCTTATTCTAAACAACTTCTCAAAGAAAAATAT
Source organism: Ladona fulva (assembly GCA_000376725.2). Classification (NCBI taxonomy): domain Eukaryota; kingdom Metazoa; phylum Arthropoda; class Insecta; order Odonata; family Libellulidae; genus Ladona; species Ladona fulva. The sequence continues at coordinate 50,867 of KZ309324.1, read as the reverse complement.
CATTGTAAGTTTATATCAGTTATTTCTGGCATGACTTTGTGGTAGGTCTCCATAACGTAAGGAATGAAAAGATGCAACTTTTGTTCGTACCACAAAATATTTTATTAGCGACTATGGTGTTAATCATTTCCAAGAGCGAAAAGAGTATAAAAACTGTCTCCCTCACACACTGGAAGCGTCTAAACCATGGCCGCTTAGTGAAATATTTCGTGGTATTGGTAAAAGTTGCATCTTTTCATTCTTTACGTAAAAGTATACCAATTTCCACTGGCAAAGGATAGATAGACCATTAAATTTGAACATTTGAATTATATAACACATTGCGCCAATTATTCCCGCAATGTTTACTTTGATGATCCCCTATGAAAAAGAGTTTCAGCTCAATTAGAAAATCTACCACTGCCCGTTGAATAGGATATACTTTTCCATCCTCAATTTGCCATTTTTATGCGTTGCTTTACTAGGCATTGCTCCCGCAGCAATACTTTCGTGACAAGCGCTTTCCGTAACGGATTAATAAACTCCATTAGGTTAACAAAAGTCCGTGTAAAAACAGAGTTGGGTGTATTTTCATTTTACGTACTCGTCTCGACTCTTAGAAATGTGGAGCGCCTCCGCTTCATCGTGCTGGGAAAAAAGAGAATTAAAGACAGCTTGTTCATGTGGTGAACTAAAAGCATACGTCTTACTTCAGTACAGTCGCATGCGCATTTATCTCAATAAAAATAAAATTCTAAGCAGCTAATTGAAACTCATACTTTTAAGGGTTGCAAGCAATCATACAAGGAGTGCGTTCTATGGTCACTAATTTCTCTCAATACTTTCTAATACTAGTAAATCGCCCCATGCTGTCTGGCGATCTTTCTTCTAAAGTACATCGTGATTGGTGTCACGATGGCAGCGAATGCAGCGCTTTTAAATTCGGTCTGAGGGAATCCTGCGCGAGCTCCGGAAAGCAGAGTTCTGCTTGCGTTGCTAAGCGACCCCCCGTCAAGATCTTAGCTTTCAAAAAGTAAGATATTTAAGTAGCGTAGGCATATTTTCATTCTGAAAAAAATGGTGGTGTTATCCTCTAAGACGCCGGAATAAAATAAAATTTAATCATCCTAGGAGTTTGCCTACTTTTGTTAGTATTCTGTAATATTGTGCTTCGTATAATTTATGACTTCATAACTTCATGGACGAAAGGAAATACGCCGTTTCCTCTGTCTTCAAATAAGGAGCATGAAAGAAGCGGTCGTTGAGGTAACATTATGGATTTCTTTCACATTGTTGAAATAAGAAATTCTGTAGTAAATGCGCTATAAGTAAACACGATCGTTTTCGTCGCCATGCGACGTTAACAGGTACGGTAAACAAATATTTTTACTATGCCTGACGACGGTGACGAAACCGGTCGTGCCTATGTGGAACTTACTACAGAGATTCTCATCTCAACGGTAAGACGCATGGAATTCAGAGAGTTATCTTCTTATTTTTGAAGTGCAAGTAATTGGGAAATTTCTGTGGAATTATATATTAATATATCATATGTAATACGTAATATATTTCACGTGAGGTTTTGGAGGGGTTTCCCTCCCGTCTTTTGGCGAATGCCGGAAAAATATCTTTATTTCTCTTACTCCTCTTCTACCGTTGCCACCTGGCCCAGCGACCAAACCGCAACGAATTATTAAATAATTAAATTAATTTCGATTACAGTACATTCTGATATAGTATGAAAACAATAAATTAATTTCTTATGCTTATGTGTCACGAATGGAATAAAACTCGTGATTCCTATTCGAGTTTCGATCTTGGCTTTTCCATATAATTCGTACGGCATTCACAACCAAGATAGATGCAGAATTTTCTTTAATATTCGAATGTTTAACTTCATTTAAAAGTCTTTATTTTGAATTCCCCGTAATGAAAGCCGTATCTAATTCCTGTCAGCTTTGTTCAGCTGCTATTAAGCTTAATTTGCTTCGCACGCAACGTAAGTGTTTAGAAAGATACGACTTTTAAGGGCGGGACATTCAATGCATAAGTCGGGATGCGGGAAATACTACGTTGCTAGGGAAAACCCAGCCAAAACAAGGAGGACTGCATTTGTTTCTAAATAATATGATACGGCACCCTATTTAGAAACAAGCACTTCCGTGAAGGTTAGTTCCCTTTAAAATTGCTAACTTTAACCGAAATAAATGTATGTTGCATTTTTCTTTGTATTCAACTCTACCGCAGAAATTCAATGTAGAATTGTCGCATATCGGTGGCTCTGTCGATTCCGAAAGCCTCAGTACGCATGATGTATAAAATCTACAGTCCGACTGTAGCCATAATGAATACGTTCTGATCCTTAAACGCGTGTAAGCTGTAGTAGGTTACCCTTATGGGAGACTTTCAAGCAAGTTCGTTTGAAGGAACGCCTTTTTAAAACTTCCAAACATCTATATTCAGTAATATGTTCGGTTATTTTAGAAATCTGAAGTATTTTAACCCTCCGTCAGTCGCGCCGTAATATTCTGTACGGATGGTTTTCCGAGTCATGTTTCTTCCTGGGTATTACCATATACCTTGGGCCCGTGTTTATTACTTGATTACACTCTTCGTTAAATTTAAAGGCGTCATCGGCTTCGTTTTATTCGTAGTCCGACCGAAAATGAGTGACGAATGTTGTCCCGAAAGTACCGAAACTTGTGTAAGTTCTCAGTTAACTTGCTCTACGTTTTGTTCCAAGTAACGTATACATAGATTTATTCCTAATATCGTATTATTATTGGATGTAATTTGAAAAGAACTTTTCTTGGAAGTAATAGAAATATTTTTAAGTTTTTTTATGCCTGTATGTAGACATCTTTAATAAATAACAATTATTCAGTAGAGAAAGTTGATAAATTTATAGCGATAACTCACTACACATATCATAAGCAAAACTTTAATCTTCATAAACTACAATTAGATCGACTTATTGAAGACCTTTTGCCGAAAAAAGATCATTTGTACGGAATACAACGCGCGAGTGTTAGTGTTATGATTTTAGGGGCGACTGATGAAAGGTTAAAAGAATGGCATGTCGATACTCGCCACAAAGCGTCAAATTACGCATAAGTGCATTTACATACTTGAATATTGGTAGTTTAGGACGAATTAATCACTAGCTACTTAAACTCAGCATGTATACCGCTGCCGGTAGTTCTACGTAGAGTTCTTAACGTCCATACAGACTTAACTAAAAATTAATCGGTCCAGAATTTTTGGGCGAAGTAAAAGATACGAGTCGCATTGTCAATCCGGTGAACAGCGAGCGCGATCTTCGAGAGGCGACGACCGAGCGTTACAAGGAAATAATCGCTAAAAAAGATGGTTACTTCCGGTCGATCTTTACTCATAGTGTGAGAGAAGCTAATAGGGTAGATTAGGTAAGGTGTTAATGCACCCCCTGCCATACGCCACTAGCGGCTTGCAGGGTATAAATCTATATTTACCAGGACAACAAGAAAATATAGTTACTTAAAAGGGCAGTCCTGTATAGTGTGTAATGTCTAGCAACCCTACAACCACTACCATTTCTATAACCCAATTCCGATAGCATCAAATTAAATCTGCTTAGCCGGAAAAAAAGTTATATTTATTATTTCATTTATAAAAGAATTCCACCAAATCTTGCTGGAGAAGATTAATTTAAACCTGTTAATTTTTCGTCGAATAGTTGTTAAAGCCGGGAACCACTTTGGAATTATCAGGGCCATCGATTGGGTGCCCTCTTCCAGAAAATCAAAAATCTAATACACAAATTGCTGGGCGTAAGTACATGTGATTCTGGCGTATTGATTTTTCAAAACAAATGTGTAATTTTTGCAAGAAAACCTTTTCGCCAAAATTTTACCCTGTTTTAGCAGGATTTTCAACTTACAAAGAATAATCAGAAACGGCATCTGTCGAACAAATTTCATTCCAACTAATAATAAATTGTAATCGTGAATCGTAAAGTCCGCCCCCCTCTGATTGGCTTGCGTTTTATATGGAATTCATGTAATAATTGAGATCAGTATGTTGAGAGACGTACAACTAGCGTAGTATCAGAGTATCGGAAATAACAAAATCGATTGCGGCCTTATAAACATCCAGTTGATGACTGTAATGGAACCATTATGCTCAACACATGGTGATTGGTTAGATGTACGGAGGGACTATGAAGTTTCAACCTCACCCTTCAATAAACACGTTTATTAATCTAACTTTTTTATCACTTTTCGTAGTATTAGTTCTGGACTTGTAACATATTTTAACCTAGTCACGTGTGTCCATACAATTTTCTTCAACGATTGCTAATTATTCTTCCTACAAATTAATAACTTACAAAACTTCTTGTGATGGAGCAGGAATCCAGAATTACAGATTTTTGGAGTGAATTGCTCCGTAACGTAACGTAACTCCGTAACAAAGTGTGGTATTCGGTCCTCAGTCTCAGAATAGATTTGATTTAGGTATAGCAAAATCGCTGGAAGTAATATCTCTTTCTATACAATTTTCTCAGCGGATGCAAGCTGTTTTCGCTGCCAACTCATACGCCAGGTTAAATTTTAAGTAAGTTAAGACTGCCTTTGGAATTTGCAGTCGTGTTTTTGTTCATAAACATCTAATAGGGCGTCAGAAATTGATGATCATTTTGAAACGATTGCAATCTATTGTATTGGCAGCATTGGCTTTCCATTTAGCTACCCTGTATGTGGTCTGTGAACTCCGTAATACTAGCAGGGATTTGTATTAATGTAATTCGTACGTAGGAAACACACCTTTTCCTCGAAACATTACTATGGTAACCTTTAAGAGATTAAAATCTCTCGATTGATGGATATATTCTAGCCCAGTGTATGATTGGCGTATGATATTCATAGCCCCGACGAAAACGAACGTATTTATGTCGAACACAATATTTAAAACATATGAACATTTCAATATCCTCAGTTGCGTAGTAACTGTCTAATTCGTACTGGGTATTTTCGATGAATTATTGACTGAAAAACAATACTTTAGGCTTGAAATATTTCGCTGGATATGAGAGATGTTGGAAAAAGGAAAACATACATTTACCCGTACCGCTGTATGAATTTATTTCTCAACCATGATTAGAACGCTTGACTCCAGGCCTGACGTTGACGTTAGGCGTCGGATACATGGTCATGAAATGAAATTGTTTTGGGGAACGAGTAAACATTTGCTTTTCTTTCTTCAGTTATTGAGTTATACCACAAATTCGTGGCGGAATAAATTGACAGTACGGAAAATGTTTGAGATTATTATTGTCACTTTTTCTCACTTTTCGTGGTAATTGTACTGAACTTTTAACGGGTCTTAAACAAGTCACACCTCCCTATGCATTTTTCTTAAGTGAGTTGTATTTATAATTCCTATTGGTTAATAACTTTAAAAATTTCTCGTGATGTAGCAGGTATCCAGGATTACAGATTTCTGGAGTGAAGTGTATGTTTTTGGAGGCAATTGAATGCCATTCATGCTGCTGTTCAATGCTTTTGGTATAGTACCCGCTGATGGCAGAAGAGTAGGAACTATTATTACCGATTCTTGACGCCACACATTTGCTCGATTTCCTTTTTAGAGTGCGTGATATTTGAGCAATTTCTCTGTATACTTCTTTTGTAAATTCGTGGAATTTCAGTACTAATATTTCTATGAGGTAGGTAGTTTCACTTGGTTTGTGTATGAGTGTTTGTGTTGGAGTGAGATATCTGGTTGGTTATACTTTTATATTTGAGGATGTTCCTGTTCCAGTATAATTTTACTATTGTGTTTTCTAAGATATCTTCTGCTGTGTATTGGTAGTATGGAATGTTTATATCGGTGAGGATAGGTACGTTTCCGTGAATGTCGGATCCTGATGGATTTTACATACATCGCCATATCTCTTGGTGTTCTCCTTAAAAGAAAGCCAAATAAAGCCATTGATACTACGGTCGATGGTTTCTGGTACTTCGTTGCACAGTCGGCAATCATAAGTTGAAGTGTTTGGATCTTAAATAATATACTTTTGGTAACTTGGCATGTCAATCGCTTGATTCCGTATGGTACCGTATCATTATTAGACCTTTTATTGGCGAATTCGTTACTATGGAGACGAAAAGTTTGTTTTTTACTCCTCAAATGTTGCGGTTAGGCTTGAAGGCGTGTGGAAATGAAAATGGTTTTACGCTAATTTGATGTCTTTGGGGGAAGAAGTACGAAGTGGCGAAATTTTCTCCTTATTTAGCATCAAGGAACGCGGTCTAATGAGCTTTGTGGTCACTTAGCCCTGGCAGTGGCGGAATTGCTACTCCATGTGTGAGTGATTGATTGGGATTAATCAGAGTGGAAATCAAGAGCTGAGTGTAATTCCGAATGAATGAGGCTCCATGGTGTGGGTGGTGCGGTTTGCTCATACGCGGATAGTCAAAATGGGTTCAATGACGAAAAAGCAGAAAAAACACCCGAGAATCACTTTATACCTGTTCTCTATAGCTGCGGACATTGATCATGGCGCTAATCAAATTCCGGTAAAACTAAATTTCATCACCCACCATTTTACGAAGAAAATTTTGTGATATTTGATTTCGTCTCCACGTTTACATCGAACAATTTCCTATAAACAAATATGCGGGAATCAGTCGTTTTTCGAATATTTACCGTTTTCCGTTTACTTTTACTTAGCAATTCAGTACGGCAACCTCTACTCTGCGCATGCGCAGTAACCACTTCGCGCGTTAATAAGTTTTTCTTCCAAGTGAATTGAACACCATTTTGACGATAGTTGGAAGACCAAAAATGAATTATGGCACGAGATGCGAGATTCACGAGGCGATTAGTATATCAGTTCATTGGATTCAAGCATTTGTATCTTAAAGTGATATCTTAATTGATTAATTTTTGTTTCGCGCGACTGTTTTATGTGAGTGAGTTTGGTTGGTAACCAAACATTATTCTAACCATCAAGAAAGGCGGCGAGGTTAAAAAGCGACCTATATAACCAGGAAGAGAGAAATTGCCGAGAAATGAGATGTAATATTGAGGATAATTAACGAGCAACTGAGTGATCTCATGCAACAGGAAGTTGCAATCGCGATAAATGGTGAAAATAATGTATTTTAAGTGAATTTTAGGAACTTCGTTTCCTTAATGACTTGAGCTTAGTGGACACGGGAAAATGTCGTTTGCGATTTTGGATTGCGAGTTAAGAAAATTTGGAGATGCCCTTAGCTGACTATTGGCTTATTTATTCGCACGGATAGAATTTTTGCGTTTTAACAAAATCTGCAGATAGTTTCCTTTTACATCTCTATTTGCAATCTCCAACTTTTAACTCAAAAATATACTCCGAGGTCAGAAGTGATCGAGAAAAAGTAGTAATCTTTAAAAAGTTCTTTGACAGATAAGATCATTTATCACTGTAGCCCCCACCGGGAATCGAACCCGGAACCGCTTTCACCAAAGACGGTCAAGTTATCCACATGGCTATCCGAAGGCCCAGAGGTGATCGAATATAAAAATCTCACATGAGAGAGTAATATGAAAGAATTGACATTGAAACGTGTTTTAAATTCAGATCCACATGTATATCATAAGCCCATCTCCTGTCATTTTCTTTCAGAGTTTGCAAGATAATTAAAAAAATCCTTTGAATAATTAATGTCGAAAGACTTATTTATAACTACTTAAGAAAACTACCGTCATGCCTCGGTTATTCATAAGAATAATTATCGTTTATGATTTAATTCTCAAGAGGAACTAAGAAAGACGTAAGTTAAAGATTGTAGAGGTGTTTTCAAAGTAACCTTTTCCCACTTCCTTATATGTGAATAAATGAAATGTTATGATGTACACACAATAAATAGGTATGCATGTTGATATAAACTGCGGAGATCGTGTTTCAAGTAAAAATAAGTATTTACCGTAATTCATGGGAAGAATTATTTCGGAAGGATTATGAGACATCCTAAAACGTGAAATCTTTTCTTTTTGAGCTTCATTGTGCTTTCTTTTCGTGCATACGCATTCCCTTTCATAATTCTAAGCAAAGAACTAATTTAAGAGGGTACTTGCTCAAAGACTTTATTTGATACCAATAATTCTATTCTCCCAGTATACCCAACGTCTAAATACCATGAAAAAATACAGTAACAAATAACACCAAGTATGAAGCAGGTGAACAAATATATAATAAAATATAAGGATAAAAAAAGAATATAATTCAGGATAATATGAATCCAATGAGGTGAAACATATAAGATATAGTAAATAAACTTCCAAACCTTACGATTAGCGATTTTAACATAAAAAACAATCACCAATAAATTAATATTAAGTACAGAACACAAAAAGATATATCATTAATAAATCATTCTCAAGTAACGGCGTAGCCCATACAAGACACATAACTAATAAAATGAACATTTATCAAAATTACAGTAGTCAAAGATAAATAAAGGAACGAAATGTTGAATAAAACGTGAAATAGCATTTTACATGACACGTTATATGAAAATACAATAACAAAGATAATAATACAAAATAAAATAGTAGTTATCAAAGTGAGAAAAAATGAATGTAAGAAATAATGGATCGAAGGCAATGATAAGAAGATAGAAAAACATTGATAAGTAGATTTCTAGGGTTTAGGATTTCTCCATTGTACCTGGTTAGCTGCAGTTGTCCCATCTAACATCCTTGAGTTACATTTGCTCCTAATTTTACATTTTCATGCTCTTATTTTCGGGAACATTTGTTTTTATATGTAATGGTGTTTAGTAGAGGAAATAGAGTAATAATCTTCATACGATGTATAACAGAAGAGGAAATGAAATCGCAGAAACTGAATCGTCAATTCATCAACCGAATCGTTTTCAAAATCGTTTGGTCTATTTCTTGCCTTGGTTTGAGCCGCAGTTTGTAAGAGGGTGTAGACGGTACTTGAAGTTAAGTTGCGAATGAATGAAAAAAACATCGACCGAAGAATGAATAACATGGTTCCGGCTAATCTTTTTTGTAACTTGATGTCTTGCGAAACTTATACATTCTGTTTATAGCGACGTGTGGGAATTGTTGAGTTGTAACTCGTGGTAACGGAAACGAATTTGAAAGTGTGATGAAGAACCCACAAAGTATTAGGTTAAATGCTGGCTTACTGGTCTTCGATAAATAACAATTGGATTATTCCACGCCAAACCAAAAAGATGGCGTTTTCGGATCTTTTTAAAGTCTGTCATAATATTGGTAGTGACCATAGAAATATTCTTGTAAATTTCTAGACCAATTTTTCGGATCGATACGAAATGGCGGGTTGTTAAAGTTAGCAAACAAGTGTGGAATTCAGCACGTACGTACTCTCTCGGTCAAAGGCCTACTTCTCAAAGAATCTGAAACATACATTGCATTCCGTACAATACAGCTTTTCTTTAGTATAGGAATTCCATTTCTGGGAGATGATATCTAGATGTTTAGGAAAATTAACTTTTTGAATTGATTTTTAAACTAAAAAAAAAATTAACTTTTTGAATTGATTTTTAAACTAAAAAAAAAACTCTGTTGATCTCAAAAAATACCATCGAAATGTGCACTGAATGTTCTTTGGATGCTGAAAATACGAAAACGGAGTTTGGACGGAACGTCATATTAAAAAAAAAAACCCCGGGGTCTAGGCGTTGTGCTGCGAACTTTTTGCAAACTTTAACAACCCGTCATTTTGTATCTATTTGGACAATTGGTCTAGAAATTGGCGAAAATGTTTCTATATTCACTACCAAAAATTAGGACAGTTTCAAAAAGATCCGAAAATGTCATGTGTTTTCTTGCTCGGTTTGGCGTGACAATAGGCGTATTTGACCAATACATTCGTGTGTTTGAACTTTGTTGGTGTATTCTTGAAGTGGAAACATTTTTTCCTGTGATAAAAAACATCAGTTTTTTCTCCACAAAACCATTTTGTCCAAAATCTTTCTCCAAAAAAACGTTTTCTCCAAAAAAACGATTTTTTCTCCACAAAACCATTCTGTCATTCATTCCTTTATTTCGATTTCCGTTTTTCTTCTTAAATATTGTAATTTAAATTTCTGAAATGCTATATACTCATGCTTTTGTATTATCTTGACAAGGGTTAAATGGAATATGGGACTCTTTAGTCCCAATTTCGCCCAATAGAAAAGGCGCTTGTATTGTATTGTATAGAGTGATTTGATTACAGTATTAATGCGAATGAATTTATGGAGTGAATAAAAAACGGTAAATACAGAGACAAAGAATCAATTCCACTGCAAACTATCCAAATCACAAGAAGGTGAGAGTAAACAAATTCAATATTAAATCAATACCGGGTTCGAATTTCGGCTAATCGAAATTTTCTGCTTACGGAATGGTTATATGGGCTCGTCAATAATGATAATTTTTTGAAATGGACGGAACTGGGATTATCCTCCTTTTTCCATTTAAGAAGATATTAATAACTTCCCCTATCCTTTCTTCAACGGTAAAAACTTTGTCGTATTTTTGTAACTCTGTCTAACCCCCACCCCTACCCACTCCCTTCCTTTCCCCTCATTGCTTCTCCTCCTATATAATGTGATTTTTCTTTGTTTCCTGTACTTGACGATGACGCGTCGAAACCTAGATCGTTTTTTTTTAAATATCCTGTAGTAAGTTTTGTCTTATTCCTTTCATTTTGTATAGCTACCACAAGGTCGAGGCCAAAGTAGTGGATTTTGTTATTAATAAATGTTAGGGATAATCTGCTCATGTGTTCAAAATTTTAAATGAAAAGCCCTCAAAAGAAAGCCTTACTTAGGCGAACAGGCATAGGAGTATTTTTCCCGAAAACTATACGAAACTTTTCATCAACGGAAACTTGTCTGGGTAAAATATTCTTCATTAGCTCTCCTACTCGCTAGGTATCAGTATCTGAGACTTTTGTTATTCTCTACGCTCAAAAATCACTTGAAAGGGCACCGTCGTGGCCCTTACGAGAATATTCCAAAGAGCGTTACCAATGAGATGAAAGGCATTCCCCCGGAGGCACTGCATCGGAATTGCGGATACAGTGCATTCGTTTCCTGCCCAGGATAATGAATTTGAAGGCATTACCTTGACTTGTAAACAGAAAAAAATGTGGTTTTTTAGAAGAGCAGTCTGATTCCTAATTAACCCAAGCGACATCCTGTTGTTTGATGATGAGGTAGAATCCTCAAAACCGGTCAACTCGTGCCTTTATTTTCTTCGGACGCAGTGAATTCTTGTTAATCCTTTTGGACGTGTAATCTCATTACTTTTCGGCCACATGTAAACGAGGCGTCTTCCTTTGTATGTTTGAATTGTCTTTGATTTCTAACTTCTTGTTTATATCGCAGCGGAATTCGAGTATGTGCAGGAGTGCCATTGAGAAGATTGGGAGGCACCAAAGAAGGATGCGATCTGGGCTTCAAACCGTACTGAACTAAACCGTAAACAGAAAACAGAAACCGAAATCCGAAACCGGAAACGGAAACAGAAAACTGAAACCGAAAACAGAAAACCGAAACCGGATACAGAAACAGAAAACAGAAACCGGAAACCGAAACCGAACCGGGAAACGAACCGAATCCCGAAACCGAAAAACGTAGTTTTTTTCCAGAGTGAAAACCGAATCTGAACTGAAAAAAATTGAAATTTGTAAACCCGATCCAAAACCGAACCGAAAACTGCCGCCGAACCGAAACCGAACCGAAAAAAACGTCATATTTTTTCGGAATGAAAACAGAACAGAAAAATTTAAATTCTTGAACCCGAACCGAAAACAGTTATTCTTTCCTTACCAATTTCGTATCTAAAAAAGTATATTTTACTTAAGCGTAGTTGGTGGATTTACTAAACATGTTTAGCGACCTGCAACTAACTATTTTTTCAATTGTTCCAAAATTTAGGATAAAGTAATGTAAATTGTGACATTTAGAAATAATAAAACAAACTTTCAGAAGGATATACTATAACAATTTTCGGAGTAAGAGAAAACCGGTTAAAACCGGTTCGACTGAACTGAACCGGATCTGAACCGAATATCGTTTTTCTCGCTGATCCTGAGCGATAACCGGAAAAGTATTACTGTTCAATGCTCTGGGTGCGATTGATACATTATACCAGTCAATATTAATCCGTTTTTCCGCATTACTTTGTTATTGTAATATTTCTCTGCTCTTTCATAGTTCTTTGCTTCTTTTCTCCTAGTTGCTTGATTATTCATTTCTCATTGTTTCACACAGTTCTATTTCATCTAAATTCAACATCTCTTATTTTCTGTATGTATCTTCATTTATTGTTTATTTTTTTAGACTCCTTGCAGAATGTTTCCTTTTCCTTCTTTTCCCGGCTTCTTATTAAATTTTAGTCGCATTTTCCTACAGGGTTTTGTTATTTTTTCCATTGTTTCAGAATCAATTTTTTCATTTGAAAGCCAATTAATATTTCCTTCATTTTGTTGATTTTTTGTATCTCCCAAAAGTTATCTCTTTCTTTTAAATGCTTAATGACAAAGATGTAGAACTAATATTAGATGTAGGAAGGTACTAGAAAGTCTCAATCTCGCCCTTCAATAAAGACGTGTTATTATTATTATTATTGTTATCCTAACTCAGCATCACATGGTGCTGCGCACGTTAGGGAAAAGACCGAATTTTAAAAATATCGCGTTTTTAAGTTTTTAATGGAAAAACGGAACACGTAAAGGCTTTTAGCAAAGAAAGTCTTCTCTATAAACGAACACTTTTAAACAAAGAAAACCTTGAAAAATTAATCTAATTTTAAAACGGAAGCGAATAGACCTTTCATTTAAAAAATATCATCTAAGATGATTTTTCTGCAGAAATCGTTTACTGTTTGCGTGAGTTTGGAGTAAATGTTGTATTCTCTGGACAGATCAACCTCTCACAAATTGAGCATAGTTTAATTTGTTTATCGATTCTGCCTTTTGGGCAATGCTTACTGGGGAAGGGATGAAAATCTTCATAGAAGGGCCTGTTAAAGAATTAGAGGTTTGGAAATACTCCGTAAGCCGTATGTTGGCAGATGGAACTCACGTTTGGAGGCAAACGGGAATTTCCTGATTACCGATTTCTAGGAATCACCCAATGCTCTTTTTGAGAAAACAAAGCTTCCATTCCCTAGGGTCCACATCTACGGGCCTATTACACAGAAACTTGTGCTAGGAGGTCAATATATTGACCTCGACGATAGTAAATTAGTAAGATTTACATTTACATTATTACCACGTGATCCGCCATAGAGCGTATTGCAGAGTGTGTGAAAAAAACTCTCTCTCTAATCTGATTGGTATACCTAATATTAGCTGCAAAAAGGGACCAGTGATGAATGTGTTATGAAAAAAGATGGTGTGACGACGTGTCTCGAAGAGCACTAGGTATATAGAAATATGTTTTTAAATTCCTTTTATATTGTACATTAGTGTTATTGTGTATGTTTTTAATTGAAAGAACGTGATCGGTATAGAGGTGATTATTTAAAATATTTTGTGTTTAAGTGGTAACTAGTGGGTTTTATTGATATTTTCCATTGATGGTTTTTAGCATTAGCGATTCTTATAGTGTCACTTAAGTAAGGTATGCATTGTCTTCATGTTTCTGATTAAGTATTGTCACTAAGGGAGATTTTCCGAGGGGTTTCCCTCTCTTCTAGGGCCTGTTACAGGCAGAATACAAGTGTTCCCATCAGTACACGCAATTTCATAATTCATAAAATTTAAAGTATGTATGTAGTGTAAAACTTAAAAAAAAATTACCCACTGCCAGCAGGGCACGCACCTGCTTACAGTGATAAATATGTGTTAATAATAATAATGCTTATTCTTTCTCGTAAGATGAAGATGGAGGGCGATAAAACTTTCACTGTTTGGTACAAAATGACTGGAGGAAAAAAAGAAGTGTGGGAATACCCCGTAGGTGCGTGCCACTGTGATTTGGGAACATTATCGGGAGTTAAGGGTAATCTTTGAATGCTGAATGTTTACGCAATACCTAGGGTGCGATTATGTAACTTGTGTAACCAGTGAAATCTCCTAAAATCGCGAAAAATTCGCCATGGTTACACAGGTAAGTGGGTAAATGTATGTAAAGATGGCGTATTTATAGCGAATAACGTATTGCCATTATTTATAATATTTATAATTATATTAATACTATATATGGCGTATTTTATAACGAATTTCGAAGATATCAAATATTACTCAATCACACCCCCTGATGTTTTCATAGTAACGGTTATAGGATTGTTTTCCTCTGAGATTCTCCTAGCAACAAATAATGCAATTCAGCAATGGCAGCGTTCTGGCACGCGATAAAATATTCTTTTCATTTGCAATCCGAAATTTTTATTTCCGAATAGAATTTCGATGAATTTGATTGCGTTTTCGGTAAAAATGAGTTCACGACGATTGGCGGATGAACAAGTGGCGATCGGTGCAGTTTTAATTTGGAGGTATCGTCGAAAAGCAGTCCGTACAATCAGGAGAATGAGATGAAAGATTAAAGGGCTAATTGGATGCGGTAGGAAAATTGGTTTCGTTTTGCACTATTCCTTTTGTCGATTCGTTCTGCTCTACATGCCGAGTTGTTGACGGTCGCCTCAGGCGGGGCCCTCTTTTGCCTGCGTTGAAATTTTCCTTAGAAACATTACCGTTTCACGGTGATTTATTTTAACTTGGAATTTAGTACTTTTTAATGCTATCTTGATACTGACCTCTTTTGGAACCGTATGATTTGTATTTCGTGATGACATTTTTTTGTTTATTACAACATTGAAAATTTACTTTTTGGTTATGTCCATGAAATAATGTGTCTGTAGCATTTTGTTTGTTTTCCAGATGGGATTTAACCTGCCTTGAAACTGAGTTAAGTATCAGTAGGTTTACAAGTTTTTCATACTCCTTGTGTGTGTTTTTCTGGTGTGGTGTATTTTTCCTAATTTGGGTTCTTTAACCCGCAAAGTAATTTTATTCTGTGCACTTTTTTCAAGTTATCTCATTATCTGGACAGATGATAATATGTTTAGATTCATATGACGTCTTATTTCCAAATAACTTTGATGTGTTTAACTTAGTATCGTGATACATTAGCTGCACTTCCATCATATAACATTGGCAAGGCTGGTCACCAGTCATGAGCTCATTAATTTCCCTGATTTTATCTTTTGCTCTTTTATCGCAATCTTGATACTGATCTATTTTGGAAATATATTATTTGTTTATCATAATGTTATTTTTCTGTTTATTTTAAAAATGTGTTTCTAATTTTTACATCTATGAAACAATTTGTTTGTGCCATTTGGTTTGCTTTTAAGATCTGGCTTAGCCTGCCTTTTCCTTAAAACTTACCTATCATTATGTTTCGCATGTTATTCACACCCACCTTCTTGCGGGTGCTTTCCTGATTTGGTGTATTTTTTTAAACTTAGGATTTTAAACCCACGAATTAGTTTTCTTCTGTGTACTTTTCTCAAGCTGTCTATTTTGAATTTCATATGAGGAAGGGTTAGGTTCTGTAGTTAATGTAGAACGTAGTAACGTTATTTTTGTTAGCTGTACATTGTAGTTTAATATAGCGTCGTCACGTTTACGTCCAACTGCGGCAGTATTGTACATAAATAAATAAATATAAGAATGGAGGCGATCTTGAGAGATACTAGAGATTCTTTAATAGTAGGATTAGGGAAACTAATTCCGGAGATTCCGGTTAAACAGATTTTAGTCCCCTGAATGAGATTCTTTATTTGTGAGTGAGGATAAGCTCCCCATTAATACGTTTTGTTACGCTGTCAGAAAAAAACTGATTCCAAATCTCCTAAACTTCATCTTCGACCATCTGCGCTTCGAAACAGCCTCGTCGCATTACTCTTAATAGTAAACCACTATCTCTTCAGCTGTGTATAATATCGCCGAAGAGGAATTGATTCATTACGTAGAGCTTGGTAATAAACTCCTGAAATTGGGATGAAGTGCAAGGAAAGAGAATTGGGACACAGCTGTTAACGAATTAGAGGTTTAAATACATTTCAAATGTTTCGGTCAAATTACAAATTTCAAAACGCCCAGTAGCCCCTAATTCGGCAGATTGAACTCTCATTTGGAGACGAACGAGGGTTTAATAGGCTGGAAAGTGGAAGATCTAGGTTCGAGTCCCGGCCCTGTTAGACATTTTTCATGTCCGTTTCTCCTATGGAAGTTCCGGATTTCGGATTACTAGAAGGAATTATAGTATGAGCATTTCGGAAACAAAGCTTCCGTCCTCAAGGGTTCCAAAAAGGGATATGATTGTTTCCGAAATGCGCATAGGGTAATTTCTAGTAAACGGTAATCCAGCACTTCCCGTTTCGTCTCCAAACGCGAGTTCCATCTGCCGAATTAAGGGCTGGGCGTTACTGGGCGTTTTCAAATTTGTTATTTCACCGAAACATTTGAAATGAAATATATTGGGAATGTTTTCAGAGGAAAATATTAAATTCTTAAACGGACTCGCTTTGGAGATCTAACGTTTATATACGTAATTTTACGGCAATTTACCATGTTATTTACTCTATGATCTCCATGGTAAATTTGTCATTTCATGTGTAAGATTCGAGACCCATCCGGAATACTCAGGACGACTAACGAACGTTTCAACGAAGAATGTTTTTTTTTGCACTCTTCAAGAATGTATCCTTGGGAGATATTTTTACTCCAGTTTCAACTCTACTATGAGCTTTCCGTGTAAAACTAAAAATAATATTTTAAATTCACAGATAAATGGAGATTTTATTATTTAAGTAGAAATCTAGCAGAAGTTTTCTCTTCAATAAGAATTGCATTTCATTCGATCAGTCGATCGGTACCGTAGAAAAAATTAGTGGACCCATATGTGCTTTCAAAGGTATTCACTTTATTCCAAACACTTGCAAAGATTTTCCTTATCTTTAATTTTATGCGATGAATACATAAACATTCACCTTCGATTCTTCCCGAATAATTAATTACGTTAATATAATAGTTCACTAAAATATTCATTATTTAGTTAGATATTCGCAGAAGATCTCGTGCGGAGGTAGTTTTTTTTCCTGATATGACCTTTGGTAGGATTGTAGGCTGGAACATTCCACCAATATTCAATCTGTTATATTCCATAACAAAGGTTACGGTAGATTTTTGACCACTTAGGTTTTATTTTAGTAATAGAAGATTCTACTGAAATAGATCTTCAACTGTCGAAGATTTAGTCAAAAGTGTGTTATTCTGGAACGAATTATTTTTCATTAGCCGTAGCGTAACACCTTTTTACAAATAATGACGTGCAAGTTCGAATACTTGTATTCACACAACGCACAATATTAATCTCTCGAGAGATCAAATTTACTCAGCATTTTAGCTTAAAGAGTATAACATGTCACAAAATTTATTATCAATCTCCTGGAATTTTTATGGTAACAAAAGTCCATGGAAGCGAATAGCAAGGTTTTCAGATCAGAAGCAGTTCATGGTATATTTGCGAGAAGCTTTGTGAGATATCTTCATAAAAAAGCGAATGGATTCAGGCATCAGAACAAAGGAATGCTTTATTGGGAAATGATGGATTTTAACAAGCAAGAACTCACAACTTTCGGGTGCATCCAGCTCGTGTCACTCGGTCAAATTTTACTCAGTTAATCATCCGATTCTTCGGAGGTCCGCTAAGAAATAAGCTATGGATTCCGCGCCGTGGAAATTTTTGCTGAAGTACGAATGTCCAAAGGAATGGCAAACAGTTAAAGCGGCTCAATAGCTGCGTTTTGTTTTTTTATCGATCATCAGGACAGGGGCGTGTTGAAAGAGTCAATCTTATTAAAACATTTTGCACTTTTGAGTTGTGAAATGGGAAATGGAGGATATCTCCAGTACCAGCTTCATTTATGTGCCAGCCTTGAGGATATTTCGGCTCGAAATGAGTTGTATTCTTTGTCTACTTTGTCAGATCCCACTGATAAGTCCATCAATTCTCCCTCTATGGTTATTATACAACACCATTTTAGGTGCAACGGTTATTTGAAATTCGATATTTATTCACCTCAGCCGCTCTATGATTGGACACGTCAAAGTTTTCATAATCCCAAATTAGTTTAGGATATCGTGTTCTGCAATCAATACTTATCAATTCTCATAATTTTTTAACTGCTCATGCTGCTGCCCGATGTTTACTAGATGACGTCCTATTAATTTACTGTGCCCTGAGGCGGTTGCCTTGACGATCTTAATTCAGCTTCAGCCTGGGCTCTCTACCGGTTTTATGCGTACCATTAATACGTCTTGAAAAAAGTGGCGGAGGAGCGTGAATTTGCAGGTTGATGATTTTTCGATTAAATAAAAACAGTAAAAAGTTATACCACGAAATAAGTACGGATATAAAGTGACATGATGAAAACAGGTTTCGTATTCTTTTTCCAACCATTCTATAGGCACATTTATTAGTATAGAGGAATATTTGAATATTTCAGAAATGCTGCGGAAACTCTCTCGTTTTAAATTGGTATTTGGTAAGGTTGAGAACCCTTCCAGTATAGGCCCAGGGTGCAATGGGCAAGTGAGCTGTTCAAATTTATATTACATTGTTATTATTGAAAACACGTAGATCTCAAAAACATTTTGGCTTTTTATATACACAGTCGTTGAACATGTAGTACAGGTACGAATCTTGTGTTAGGGAAATTGATTTAGTTCGAGAGGAAATCCGTTTCTCAGAGCCAAATGAAAGGATTCGCTCACCAATTGATCTTCGGTATGATCACCATTCATCTAGGGATTGCGTTATTGTTGAGATATTTGTTTTTGCTTCTTAGGAACTCCTTAAGCAACACGCTGCTTTTTTAAACTCTAAAGAGCATCAAAGCTTTTAAAAATTTTCTCCTGTAAGGCCTGCGCATTATGGCATGTTTATGAAGTTTGTATGTGGTGATCTTCTGCGCCACCCGTAGGTGACGTCTCATACAAACTTGTGTACATGAAAGTATGAAGTTATTCAACTTCATCGGTGGTTATCTCGCTAATAAAGTAACATGCTGACGAATGACGAACTTGCTCTTGATAAACCCTTCATGATTTAAAAAAATTCAATAATTTTTTCTTCCAATTTAATTCCAATAAGCATTTTGAAATACTACAGAAACAACAGAAACGTAGATTAACAACTGCTATAATAAGGTTCGCCTCTTGGCAGCCACTTATTTGAAGCCAGTACTAAATTGACCTGAATAGTACCGCGTTAGAGATTAAGAGCTTTTATCCAAGGCCTCTTTTGCTCAATTAAAGCCTTGTCAAGCTGTTTCTTAAAGGGTGATAACAGTTTTTCTATTAGTTCAGGTTTCACCTCAAATGTATCTTTAGGTGGAAGGGTTCATGATTTCAAAACACCTCTGTATGACCCAAAGAGAGTACCGAAAGTTAGCTTTCTTGATTTGAACAGCTTTCAAGCGAAAGGCACTGAATGAGTAGGATTGCCACCTTCTTCGAGATAGAATTTCAAGTAAACTTCGGTTGTGTGAGGGAAGTATATCATCATTGGGTTTGCAAACCTGAACTAATTAATAATTATTCTATCTACTTACTCAAACTCCAAAATAAATGTTTTATCGGTTTATTAAGAAATCTCAAATTGTTATCTTTTTTTATTCTGTGCCCACCGATGTTAATCCAATTGACAACGTATGCATACAAATACAAATATACATCTCACGCTGTCGATTCCAAACAAGTCTTTCTTCAAGAGCCAATGCTCTCTTCCAAGTAAGGTTCGCCACCCAATCATCAGCCGTTTCCCGGACATATTTGTTCGCCGATGAAGTTTTCCTACAGAGGACAGATCAGTAACAACAGAGAGGTTGTTGTTATATTAATGTGTAAGTAAGAGAATCTTTCTTCGATGGATAGTTATCTCTGTTATTGAATTCTTCCGAAAAACATCGATGCGGGCACTGGACAGAAGTCTTTTAGGTTGCGAACCCAAGAGGCTCCGATCAGATCAACTTTTTGGTGGCAACCCTGACATTGTACTTATAGCTTCATACATGCTTACATCAGGAATCGATCAGCTTCAAAACATAACTTAATTCACTGGTGAGAATCTCTCTCATACTCCGACTTTAATTTCACCTGCGAGTAGAGCTAAATCCCGCTTCTTATGCCGAGATAAACGCGAAAGAGACGGCTAAAGGCCGATTCACACTTAGGGCTCCGAGTCGAGACCGCTCATATGTTCAGACCGTTGTTGTTTCATATCCGGACTCTTGTTCTTTGTTCGATAAGAACTGAACTGATATTGTGTAACGGTTGGTTCATACAAGAGGCGATATTCTCGTAACTCTGTACCGGAATCTGGATTGTCTCAATGAAAATGTTTATCTTCAGACGAAACTGGAATAGGATTGAATAAAGGCTATCCCATCGATATTGCCGGGATATTGACAGAGTTTGAACTCACCTCTGGTTTACGGGAAAGTTTGAACTCTTTGCCCATGGAAGGTATGCTGAAACTTCTCATTCAAAGTATCTTTGCCCTTTTCTGAAGCACTTGTGGAAAGTTTCTCTGTGATACGTAAGAAAGTCGGTAGGAAATCGACATCAGGTCAAACGACAGAAGGTCCAGTTTATTCTACTTCTAGAGTTTATTCGATTTCTACAGTTCATTCCCTCGTCAGATTCCTCTGTGATGGAGGTCACTTCAGTTTAAACTGGTTAGTACTTGTAACTGTATTCTTACTTGCTTGTGTTACTTTGTTCAATGGTATATAACAAAAATTTTTCTAAGTCTGCGTGGTGACATTTATGTGTCAACACTTAAGTAGGCTCTCCACTGGAAGCAGGGGCTGTCAGAACGGATTTCGCCTCAATTATGTTGGAGGTAAACCTTAGAAGGCCGAAATGTTATCAAACAATCTTCCCAAGGAAGCAGCGCATCTTAAACCTTCAGTCGAGACGTTTCCCAACGATTTGCAGCCCTGAGAACCATTTAAATCAATGAATTTGTGTCCATCATTTTTTAGGAAACAGAGATTGTTTCCTACGAGAACTTTGTTCCAAATTTCTGAGTATAATGTGGACTGCAATTGCATTCTTAAGTGTGCGTAAATTTCCGAAGTTGTTTCCGTATGTGTGATGCAGTAAGGTCATTTTATCATTCTAAAATGCAGAATTTTTTCTCGAAGACCTTTAGAGCGTCGCTAAAGAAACGCTGATCCTGATAGCTAGTATCGCAGACCTTACAGCGCAATGTACCGATAGTGGACACAGTCATGACACGGTAGCAACAAGATCTTATTTCGGTCCAGACCCCAGGAGGGGCAGCATGTAATACAATCTCGGAAATACTAGTGCAGAAACAGCGCGTAATCTAGCAAGGTGCCGACAGCAGACTCTGTCTCGACGAGGTAGCGGCAAGATCTCGACTCGGTCTAGGCCCTAGGAGGGGCAGCATGTGATAGAATCTAGGAGATACCACCGTAATCACAGCGCGCAATCTCTTCAGAGTTCCCCAAGAGTGAATCGACCTCCAGAAAGCGGGTGATCTTAAAGGGGGGGCTTTTGAATCGACGGCTGACCGTCGGCAACCACCCGGCTCAACAGGTCGGTCTGCAATCACCGGTGCTTCACTGCCAGCGATAGTGCGTCATCACCGAGAAACTTGACCGCGTGACACGTGCTCTCCCATGCGCCACGCGCATTCAGCATTCATCGTCCAGACTACGAGGTCTATCAAGTCCTTCTACTTCTACTTCTGCACTCCCCCAACTACTGCACTTACTCTGGAGCGTCTGGCTCAGCGCTCACCGCCACGAATCCCTTCCTGCAGCAGTAGTAGAACCCATCCTCCTTCCTCTCCCCGCTCTTCCCACAGCAGCACCACCACTCCGCTCTCCTAGACTCTTCCTTGGCGCCTTCCTCCTCCTCGTCCTCTTCGGCGGCCGCGCTCCTCCGCCGTCTCCTCCTCCACCTCCTCTGCCAGTCCTCCTCTCCCCGCTTCCTCCGCCCGCCCTGGACCGTCGTCCCCTCGCCCTCCACTCTGCTCACTTCCACCATGCCCCCCACGTCGCCGTCCTCCGCCGCCCTCTCGGCCACGTACACGCTGCTGAATGCACTGTTCCTCCTCTGCTGGGCGCCGAAGATGTCCCTCCGAAGTGACAGGTACACGGATATGCTCTTGCCCACCGCCGCGCGTACCTGTAACATCGATCGTGACAGTTGACCATTTATTCTTTGAAATCACCACTAAATGTACGCAGAAAATGGCCGAAATTTTCCCCCTGGATCACTGAGAGCAGATAAAGAGTAACAAGCGTGGCAAAGTTGGAATCGCTGGGGCTCGAACCCAGGTCTCCCACTTTCCGGGCAGGTATTCTAACCATTGAACTGCCATACCTGCCCAGAAAGTGGGAGACCTGGGTTCGAGTCCCAGTCATGTCGCTATTTTTTCACACGCGTTATTCCTTGGGGTTCAGCAACACAGCTTTGCCGTGCTAAGTCAATCACCTTTTCCTGATTCTGACAGTTGGGATATTTGAAATTGCTCAATTCAACGTTTCCCAACCTTTACATTTGAACGAAAACCTTACGAATTTTCTTAAAACATTGCGATACACTAAACGACAAATGTGTTGGTTCAGTCTAGACTAGAGTTAAGGACAAGGAAACGACTGGTTAAAAACAAACGTCTTAGAAGTTAATTACGCGAAAACTCTCTCATTAAACTGATTTTTTTTGCAAATTAAAATTTTCTGCAAAATAATTTTTTGAAAATTGCAATTTCTCCAAATTACGATTTTTCGCAGATAAGAATTTTTTCAAATTACAATTTATTTGCAAAATCATGATTATGTTTAATATACAATTGTTTTTCAAAATACGATATATAACACAAAATTCGAAGAATGTGTTATCCACGCATATTACGCGGCACACTAAGGACATATTCATGGGACAGCACTGTGTCGCAGCAGAGGGGTTGGGAAACATTTTATTAGATGATTATTATTTATATGAATGCATGGAAGTAAATGCATGTAATTTCGTTTTCGATCATATATATACTTCCGAATGGAGTGAGAAATCTGTGGAATACTCCAGAAAAGACAATAGACATTGGGCCGACTCAATTTGAAGTGCCACTGGCTGTGTTAGAAGGGAAGGTCAAAGGGAGTAATTCTAGAGAAAGACCAAGATTATATGAGGCAGATAATGGTTTTATGTTGAAATTAAAAAGAGGGTATGAAACCAATGGCAGAGTATGATATAGCTTGCAGACAAACCAATCTTCGGATTTAACCAGTGATATTCCAAGGAACCTTTTGATGCTGACGTTGAATAGAAATCGTTGAAAGAAAGTTAAATTTGCTCAATAACATCAGGGATGTGCCTTCTCGGAAAACTTAGTACATGTAATGCGTCCTCTGTGTTGAATTGGCCTGTGAGGTTCTGTGTAATACGAAATTAAGAAACTCGCAAGGAAACATATATTGGGAGTAGTCGCTTCATCAAGGTAATATTTTCCACTTACGATACGAGACAGTAAATATCCAGTAATATAAACCAAAAGCTGCTTGCGCTCTCTGCCAAACGCCAAAATGCAGAAATAAGTATATTGATACTTTCTTTAGTAGAAACAGAAAGATAATTCCAGTAACCCCCATTTTGATGATTCTTATTTGTGACAAATGCAACTAGAAAAATCCGAATATCCGGGACCCGAATCCAGAATAGCTATATATAGTTGTGTACATGTATGAATTTTCATCATCAGCCGTTTTCATTCCAATTTCAGCTCGCGTAAAGTAAATCGATCACGCAGATCCTGTGTTTAAATCAACAACAACAGTTTAAGAAACTGTTTGTTTACAGATATCCTAGTTACCGCACTCAGCGAGCGCGATTCCACGAGATTCCGCGAGATTCCGCGAGATTCCGCGAGATTTTAGCAAGAACGGATAGCTGTTACCGGTCTGTTTTCACAGATAGTATTATGTATACAAATTAGGGAAACAATAACGGGGTCTTGTGCTTTCATCATCCCATACCATACACCATAAGGCGGATCGCGAGGTATTATTGTAAATGTAAATACGACTTCCTTGCTTTGTCAAATGCTTCGTATTCATCACACATTTTCAAAATTTTCCCTAGAAATTCTACCTTATTTAAATGTCCTTCTAAAGAACAATATTCTCAGAAATCGGAGAGAAACATTTTTATTTTCAATGCTTGCAATTGAAATATAACTCAGAGAGACCTGCCTGTGAGGGGTCACGGGAATTTGGCACCGTATAAGTGAATATTGAGATCAGTTTACATTGAGAGTGGATCGATCGTTCTAAAAAAATGAGACGAATTCGGAATTAATTTATTTCGAATTTCCGGATGCATGAGATCCCTTTTTCTTTTGGCGCATTCAACAGTTGGCTCAACAAGAATTTGTTTTTTTCCCTAATTGTTCCAGTTGATGAAATAATATCGTCTGTATGTTGATTGCCGAATTAATGATCTGGTCGTCCAGAAGGAAACCAATTGCGAGTTTTAAGGGGTGAAGTAATTCCAACATTATATCTATGTGACTCTACAGCGGGGATTGCGAGCCTACAGCACGTGTGCCGTAGGTCAGTCTTTTCTTATTGCCATTGCGTATCGTTTATCAAAAGGTATGATTCCTTAAACGACTTGTCCTTGAGTCTGTGTTTCTTACTTTACACTCATTGTCGGTTCGCATGGGAGGAGGGTCACATAGTGCCAATAACGTCTTCAATAAACGTACTTTTCTCTTAACTCATCAAGCAATGGCAATCAAGCGTTCAATATCCTTTCTTTCGAGGATTCCCAAACTGCATCAGAACATTTGCTGGTTTAGGATGGCAGTATTGAGCAAAACATATCGTCTTACATTGCTAACTTCAGAGTTTCCGGGTACGGCATCCCAGATGCTGTTTACAGCACTTCGCTTTGAAATCTGGTTGAATAATATGCTATGATATGCATGTAAAACTATATCCGTGGGATACAATGTACTTTTTACACATTATGCATGTGGGCAACTTAGGTAGTTTCGATCTTTTAATCACACCAACCGATAAAATATTAATGAAAATATTCCTCAGTCACACTAGTATTGAACTTGCTAGGTAGATTCGTTGGTATTTGTATACTTAAAAAAACGTGAGGCAGTTTATGCAAAGAACTTTCTTGGGGTTATTTGAGTGAGTGGAATGACAAGCTTAGAAAGAGAGGAAAATGAGGGCGGCATAAAACGTGTGAGAGAATAGAATACGCGCCTTTAACGTCTCTTTTCATCGTCAGCAGGTCTCCTTATTTACAAAAACTTATCTTAGAGATCTCAAGCGCATCCCATCTAACCTGCTGTTAGCCTCTTAATAAAAATACACGGGTCCGAATCTAATTTGCATAGAAAATTTCTGTTGGCGGATATGATGTGAGATCTTTTACTTCAAAATTCTTCATGATATATTAGTAGACAGTGGTTAATTTACATTCTTAATAGGCACACGCCAACTTTGTGGGTTATGGATTCCATGAAGACTTTCAGGGTAAAAAGCACACGTGTCTGATAGTTCAACTCATTAGGCTTTTGTTGATGCAAAATCAGCTTCTAAAAGTTCGAGTAAGGCACCCACGCCATACACGTCCCTTACCATACATATCACGAAATTTTCTATTTAGAAAAGTTCTCACTTAATCCGTGACACACAAACGTGGTGTGTCCCTTGTGATTTGTGGCTGAATTCTCAGTCATCACCACTCGCATATGCATTGCTTTCACAGTTTTTCAATGCTAAATCATTTCTAAAATAATTTTCAATGCTGAATATTCGCTGAATATTTCTTATTTTCGCACTCAGAACTTTTATTGCTATTTTGATACCAACCTGTTTTGGAACCATTGTATTTATATATCGTAATGATATTTTCTGATTTTTTTACGAAAATGTAATTCTAGCTGTTATGCTTTGTTATGAAATAATGTATCTGTATCATTTTCTTTTTTGCTTTTCAAGTGTGATTTAACCTGTCTTTTCCTAAAAATTTAGTTAACTTTCAATGGGTTTCGCAGGTTTTTCACATCCTCCTTGTGTTTTCCTGAGGTGGTGTATTTTTTCTAAACTAGGTTTTTAAACCCACAAAGTAGTTTTCTTGTTTGTGCTTTTTTTTTTCAAGTTACCTCTTTTAAACTCCATCTTACGAGGGATTAGATGTAAGAAGTAACTTGATAGTCTCAATCTCGCCCGAATGAATTCACATTGTTATTGTTATTATTAAATCAAATCCCTCTCTCATTATTGGTTCACCATGATCATCTGCAAGTATTTTTTCTGTTTCATTACTGTCCACCAACAATTCTTCATCTGCATGTAGTGCCTCTACGCACTCTTTCTATATCTGTAGGATTCCCTCATTTTCGTCTAGTAAAATGCCATTTGTACTCTCCATTGCCCTGCTTCTGTTTTTATGGCCCCCAAAAAACAATTTTTAGCTATTTTCTATTCTTCCCCAATCGAATTCTTCTCTACATCATCACATATACTTCATAGTATTTTTCTTTTGCTTTACTCGTTTCTTTTTATTTTGTTTCTGAGGCTACTAATTATTTTAGGGATATCAGATTACTAAGGTTACTATTAATTTAAGTGAATTTATTAGAAAAATTACAGTGAAGTAAGATACCATTACCTGTGAGCCAATAAGACATACTTCTCATAGAGGGCTCCCGAATAGCCAAGTGGGCAAAGCGTTCGAATTTCTTGAAAGCGGTCCCGGGTTCGATTCCTTTTGGGGGCCTACGTGGGAAGTGACCTAAGCTGTCGATGCACTTTTAACAATACTACTATACCATTTCTCGTTGTAGCAAAGTTCTCATAGAGATTCGAAGGTGCAAAAATGATTAATTATCACTGGCAAGGGTAAAAAGAACCCCGCCCGAGAATTCAAAAGCTCTGGAAAATATTAGTCTCCCCAGATACATATCTGGGTAATTTTGACGGGTAAAAGGCATACTAAGAAGTATGGAATTGCAGAATTCTGTGTCCAAATGATTGGAAATTCACCCTAGTGATTTGTCAGATATATGGCTGCATATGGATCGGTAATGTGGGAGGGGTTTGAACGTTGGATTACTCTGATGAAGCTGTGAAAGTCGTCATACAAGTGGGCATTGAGCTGGTTATTTAGAATTATCTGATATACTTATATACTTTCGTAATTTAAACCCTTCGCAATGGAACTTAAAACATTCCAATTCCTCTCTGACTACTGCCTACAAAATCATGTAGAGCTTTTTATTTCTTTTGCTACGTAGGGAAAATTAATGAAACCTCTTTTGAAGTTCGAAAGCCGAGAATCGCTGGAGGCTTGAAATTTTTTTTTCCCCTTCTTTTTTTCGACTTTTGATCAGCGTTGGAAATTTGAATATCGTGGGGTAGAAGCTCAAAAGAACTGAGATGGCTGCAAAGAAATGAAAAAGTTGCTAACTGCTATATGTTGTTATTTACATTTTCATTATTGTTTAGACTTTCATTGCTTACTGTTCTTCGTAGTTTTTAAAGGTAAACGAGGATAGCATTTCGATTTGGAAAATTTGATCCAGAATGGCAAACCTGTTATCCGATTCTTTGTTTCGATATCAGTTGACTAATAGCGTGCATTTATGTTGATTAAAAAATTACTACATCAACTATTGTTCGTGGTACGAGATATTTATCGCACTTAGTGTCTCCGTTACCATCCAAAACTATAAAACTTTTGCTTGATTTTTCACTCATTATATCGTAGGTGGGTCCTGTTACCATATCTTGATGAAAGAAGTATTTTTCAATTGTCTTTTGGTACGGGATGGAGAAAAATGTATATTTTATTTGCTTTTATCTCAGCTTTGTTCATGGCTGTGATAATGAGAAATCTACCGAGGTATGAGTAAAGCTGAATAATGACATTGATGAAGTTCTCTCCGTTTGGAATGCTATGAAAATCGTTACTCGTAGAGTCATTGCGCTTCACTTACTTGGACTTGTTCCGCTTATAGGATTCTGTCTCAGTGATGAAAGCAATGGTGAACTACCTCACTCCTCATCTTGCCTAGTCTTTTCAGCCCCAGCTCCAAAGCTTTTCGTAGCTGATGGTGGAGGGATGAGATTCAAACCTGCCTTTAGTCTGAATACTGTACAGGCATATGAGAGATGTATTACGCAATTTTAGTGTCCTAGATACCAACTTATAAATGTTAAAGATGTTTATGAGACTAAGTCAATGTACTATAATGTATCCTTCGTATGGAGTTAATGTTATCTTCACTTTTAGGTTTCTTAATGGATTGTTAGAGTTAAAGTGAAGATTATAAGTAATCTCCAAGCAATTTCATAATATATAGCTTAACTATAATCTTCAATTTACTTCTAAAAAATCATAACCGGGCCGTAAAAAAAAATTAGTTGAACTCGATGCTAACGTTAAATTGTAATACCGGGTGTAAACCGGAGAAGAAATAGCAAGGCGTCAAACTCAGCGCTAGCTTTCCTACAAAGCGCTAAAATAGCGGCATCACGCTTTTAGGAGTAAGCCGATGCTAAATATAGCAGGAGAGTGCTAACAGGGAAACACTGTCTGTGACAGTCGCTAATTACAGCAATGAAGGGTACTTAAGCCTTAGTTCTTCCCTTATGCATGGCCGCGGAGGAATGTAAACCCTCATTCATTTCGAAGAGAGGCGTCAGAAATTATCCAACGAAATTGAGGTCAAATGACGTCATAATCGAGCTATTTTTCATTTCGCTCATTAAACAAATATTTAAAAATAGCTCCAATTTCTCACCATTGCCAGAGTCCCTTATTAATAATAGTTTTTCATTTATTTTACATGAAATAGAGAGTACTTACTTAAAAAATAGATTTATTAGAAAATAACAAACAGACCATACAACGTGTGAAGTTTAGGCACCCAGAAGGAAGTCTTATATTGGGATTCGCTTATAATTTGGACGTGTCATAGGCACATTAGTAGAAAGTATTACGGAATAAAAATCGAGGAATATAATATACAATAGATTATAATGAAACAGCATAAGTTAATAGAAAAAAATATATAATTACTTTAAATAGATTTCCATATTACTTTGTGACAAAAGTCATCCCTTGAATCTACGAAAGAATACCCTTTAATTATTAAGCAAATGTTAAAGAATTGATAATATAACAACTCCAAAAACCATCAACAATATGACACTAGCCAAATGCGCATTAAAAGTGGTGAAGGCAGAATGAAGACAAGTAGTAAACCTGTTAAGAAGCATATCGTTAACTTAACATGTATAGATATACTAGCTGAAGTGTCCGTTGATTCTCAACGGGGAAAATATGAGATTGCATGAGTCCGGATTCAACAATGCAATTAGTCGTCAGGGGGACCGGTTGTTTACAATCACAAAATATCACAAAATGTTCATTTATTATAGCAAAATATTCTCGCAATTCCGAATCGAAAGACATGTTCCACGGCCAAAATAAGAATTTTCATTCAATTTCCCTTCTTCTGGTGCTCGTCTCGATTTCGTACGGCCATTCTTTCTGATTTAATTTTGCAAATGAAATAAAACATGCAAACGGTAAAAGTGAGCTATACGGACATTTCTTATGGAAACAGTTTTAAACTTCTGGAGTCGAACCGGGGACAGTTAGGTGCATAAAGAGTAGCGTATCGTCTGTCCGGGGAAGACATTTAAGATTCTTCAAAATTTGAGAGCTGTGCGTGTGGTGTGGTTCTCGAGTTTTAGGCGAACATACATAAACACACACACGCACGAACAACACACACAAACATTCTACTTAATACTCAACATGGATAATTGTAGCAAAAGCAGAGAACAACAGAATTAATGAAATAGAAGAATTAAACTTGGATGCAGCCCCTTCGGATGGAACTCTTATATTCTCAAGTAAAAAATGCCAGTGGTCTCGAAGAAGGTCTTCAACCAATGCATTTTACCAGTCTTGACCTACGGAAGCGAAACTTGTGTACTAAACGCAGCAATAGCCAAGCGACTTCAGACTACACAAAGAAGTATGGAACGATGTATGCTTGGAATCACAAGAAGAGGCAGGAAACACAACACCTGGGTGAGGAAGATGACAGGAGTGACAGACATCGTAGATAAGGTAAGATCACTGAAATGGATGTGGGCAGGCCATGTTGCAAGGAGAAACGACAACCGATGGACATCAGCAGTACTGAACTGGACACCAAGAGATGTGAAGAGACCAAGAAGAAGACCTAAGGACCGATGGAACAGAGACATCATTCAGTATTTAGGGGTAACATGGCAACGAAAGGCTCAAAATAGGGAGAAGTGGAGGACACTTGGGGAGGCCTACATCCGACGTCGGGTTGAAAATGGCTGATGGTGTTATAAAGTTAAGATAAATACGCATTCGAATACATTATTAGGAGCATATAATTTATGCGATTGACAAGCGCTGAAATGTTAAAGGAAAAATGGAATGAGTTGAAGCTTATTAAGTGTAAACTGTTAACTTTATGAATCCTACATACAGTGGAAAGGAAAGAAAGAAATATGGTGGTTAGAATGATATAAAAAACACAGAAAATACTTCAAAGCCGCAAATTCAAAGTTAAAAAGAAATTTGCCGTTGGTGTAAAATTGCCCACGGGAACTGGATTCTGTGTGTTTCCCTTCAACGCTGGAAGACTTCAGCTGCAACAGATGGATCGCACCAAAGGCGTTTTTTTATATTACAATTTCACGGCTTTGGGGTTGTTCCCGTTTTGATTCCTACGTACAGTATTAAAATCATACCATGTACAAATAAGCAATTTATCGAAGGATAATTTCCAGCAACGGAGGTAGGCTAGAGAGAAATAGCAAGAAAAAAAGTACCAGAAAAGATAATTGCTTTTAGCTGGTAAAGGCATAGGTATTTGGGTAGGATTTACATAAATCTGTACAGACTCGAAGTTTCCTTTCGTATGGTAATAAAAAGAAACCATGGCAGAAAATGAGTATAAGCAATGGAGATATTATGTTACGGAAAAATAAGGAATATAGAATGGATATTATGGCATTACAGAAGCCTTCGTATGGCAAGTTAATAGAGAACTCATTGAATTTAATCATAGAAATCCTTGATGAAAAAAGATTGACAATATTTAGGATGGTGGTCAGTTTGAATCTCATTTCATTCACAACTAGTATCCAATACCTTCGGGAATGAGGCTTACTAGCCAAATGAGGAGTGTGGTAGCTTGACTTTATTTTCATCACTGAATCGGAATGCTACGAGTGAAAAATGTTCTCGTAAGAGCTGCACAATGACCCTTTCGCTGTATTATTTCATGATTCGTTAAGCAATGAGCAGATGGATTAATCGGTATTGCTCATACCTCAGTGGCAATCATACTATCACCGCCATGGACTTGACAATGTAAGTAACAGATACCTTTTCTTCTATACTGTATCTAAAGACAAAAATATTCCATTCATCCCGATGACTCAGGGTATATAAAGAAGAAAGTTTGGTGTGTCAATGGTAAGTGGGAATGACAACGAAAAAGGTTGGTTAAAGTAAGATAGAGGAGTAATGCTATAGTTAGTAATTATGAGAGAATTAATCGACTGGTAGGGAATAAGAGCATGACATCGAACCAGAACTAAAGGAAAACAGAATAAAAGTGACATCTGCCGGTTTAGAAAGCTAATTGGATCGGAAAAATTGAAATCCTAGAACCCGAACCAAGACCGATAGCCGTTATTTATATTCCGTTCCGATTTTTGGTTCCCAACAATGCACATTTTACTTGAGTGTAAAAGGAGAAAAATTTCAGAATAATAGAAACTTTGTACTTTTCCACAGGGACCTTAATTCGCTACCGGTTTCGTAACCGGTGGTGTTTAAGATGTGAATACGCTTACGAAACCTGTAGCGAATTAAAGTCCCTGTGGAATAGTACAATGTTTCTATTATTCTGAAAATTTTCTCCACGAAGTCACGATATCGATATAAGGAGAAATATTTATTAAACATGTGTAACCACAATTTGTCACCAACTATTAATAAATTTTATTCGAAAATTTACTCTGATGTAATGTGAATGGTAAATGCTACATATAATATAGCAAACACTCAAAAGAATTTAATATTACAATGGTAGGAGCAAAAAGTACTGTACAAGATCGACAGATGGCTGAACACCGGAGACTAACAGATCAGGGACGTAGCCAAGATTTGTTCGTGGGGGGGTTTAGGGCAATGGAGCAATGATTTCATTGCCCAGGGACAAGATTACTTCCGCTCAAAATCCAAAGAAAATATATACTGATGGTTCGGTGTCAAATGGGCGAAGGAAAACTCGGCGAAATGACAATTCGGCGAAATATAAGTCGGTAAATTGATAACTCGGCGATAGATCGATCGGCGAATATGGAAATTGGAAGAGATTTTTTATTATTTTAAAGTGACAACGTGATTTAAATGCGAAACAATGGTTTATATAATGGACGAACGAAATTTACTCTAAAACACCCAAGTTGCTCCAAATATTATGTATATATGTATGTTTTGAAGTGTGCTATTGGTTGTATTTTTTTATGTAGATCTACATACATATCATGTTCACTGCAAGCCACCTTTCGGCGTGCTTTAGGAGAACATTTATACAATCCCTTAAACATTCTAGCAATTTTGGTCTCAAAAAGTGATGTTATTTATTTATTTATTTAATAATTACCCGTCGCGATTAGGTCGTGGGACCCGGTGGCAACGGTTGAGGGGGTGCAAAAACAATGTACTAACTGTCCGGCATTCGCCCAAAGACGGGAGGAAAACCCCTCCAAAAACCTCCCGTAGACAGTACACATTCTATAAAACCAATTAATACATGCATACAATACATCTGAATAAACATACATACATAAAGTTGAAAATAATTTTCCCACATACCATATTTTGCAATGTCTATACACATATATACATATGTTTTATACATAGTCGAGTTCAAGAGACTTAAGTTAAAATACATTACATAATGAACATGCAACATAAGAACAACATAGAAATTAGCAGCTTTTAATTTTTGCTTTGAAGATTTTAATGTTTTTAGGCATTGGGATGAGAAGTTCTCCAGGTAAAGCATTCCATTCCCTTATACCCCTGTTAATAAATGAGTATTTCACTACATCGGTTTTCTGTTCCCGTTCCTTTATTTTTAATGAATGATCGCCACGTCCTCTATAGTTAGGGGTATCAAATAGAGTTTGTTGCGTATTTAGAGTAAATTACGTTCGTCCATTATGTAAATCATTGTTTCGCATTTAAATCACGATGTCATTTTAAAATAATAAAAAATCTCTTCCAATTTCCATCTTCGCTGAGCTATCTATCGCCGAGTTGTCATTTCGCCGAGTTGACCTTCGCCCAGTTGTCCTTGAAACAAACTGATATACTTTTACACGCATACCCTGCGAATCTCCAGTGGTGTTTGAATGACATAACTGCGAAATGCCACCCTCTCGCATGCTCCCGTTCATTGATGGATATGCTCTCACTGAGGTTTGAATTGATTGATGATGATCGGTGGTGGTCGCGGCACTGAATTACTCACCTCTCCATTGAGGAAGCAGTAGAGGAAGGCGATGAAGAGCCCTTGGAAGGAGGTGAGGAAGTGGGTGACGTAGGACCAAAGGGCAAACTCCCAAGCAGTCCTGTCAAGTGGTGCTTCCGCCATGTTGACCACGTTGGTGATTCCCAGAAGAGGCAAGAGGACCAACGCTGCTCGAACTGCTTTCCTGCATTTAGAGGTCACATATCAGTTGGTTGACCGGCCTGTCTTCAAGCCTTCCGTGCTTTAGCTATCTTAAAGCATCTATTATGTCCCGTTTGGAAGCCTTGACTACAGATATTCGGATTCTCAATATTTAGGAAATGTAAAGACAGGTTAGTGAATGATTGTATACTAAAATAAAGACATTTAACTGCATGGAAGGGGTGTTTATTGGTTCGGACGTATAGTATCTCTGTACCCCACGATGTTTAATCTACTGGAATTATGACTGAAATCGGGGTAAGATGAAACACTGATTGTGACCGTATCTCCAAACCAATACTGTCCCAGTCAAAGTGGGAGTATGGTAAGTCTAATGAAATGGATCCAAACCCTGCTTACAAACACATTTTCCAAAATGTCACGTCTTTCAGCGAGGGAACTATAAAATCTCCCCTTGAATAAGCTTTACGGTAGTTTGAAACCTCTTCCCGTTCAGGTGCAATTAATTATTTAGATAACCCTTCCCCAGTTACAGTTTCACTAATTCATCGTTTTACATTTTATAGCGTTAGCTTTCTAGCACTGTGGTCCCAGGTCCGAGTCCTGGAACCAAACCCTGACCAGGTTTTTCCGGACTAGGATACTTGTTCGTCGTCTGTACTCCAAATTATTAAAACAGGTATAATTTGGGTCTGCCGATTCCCGTTAAAGAAATAATCCACTTTTATCTCGTACCTTACTTGCTCTATCTCACTCGTATGACTCTGCCGAAGTTTCACAACCAGCACTCGAATGATGTTCAGCAGGAACAGGAAGTTAAGCTGAAAAAAGAAATGGAAGCTTTAGTTAATATTTTAAAGATTGTTTTTTACATATTACTAGTATAAAATTTCAGTGAAAATGGCTACCTCATTTCCTGAGGCAATAAGTGTTTTATTACATCGTATTTTTTGCCATAATTTAGCAAGTCGAGTGCGGAATTTGAAATTTCATTCCGGTTTTTAGAAAATAATCTAATTCAAAAAGATAAGTTTAACTTTTGGATCGATTAGGTCTAATGTCGTATAACTTTGAATTCACTGATCAATAGTTGGTTATTGGTATAAACATTTCAGATGTGATAAACAATCCTGCGCGCGACTGAGCTAATAGCCATCTTATATGTCCACCTGGTGATGGATAGACCAAGAGCTATAGCGTCTCATTTATAGGGTTTAATCCTCTAAACCAGCTGGGATGCTAGTTTACAGGTTTAAAAACACTCCGTATGCAGTATTTCGGCAGATGGAATTAGGTTTGGAAAACAAACGGAAGTTCTGGACTACCGATTTCTAGAAAATAAGGAATCAGTGTAATTCCTAGAGATCGGTAATGCGGAACTTCCCGTTTGTTATCAAAACGCGAGTTCTATCTGCCGACGCACGGCTTAGGAAATGTTGTAAAACCTCTAATTCTATTACATCCATATTCCAACATTCTTTCCTTTCAAGAATGTTTGTGTTAATATCCTTCCCCTGCGCTATTTCTGAATTTTGGGGTTGAAATATAAGATGTGAAAGACTGTTAACGGCCGGCAACGCCTTGACTCATGCGACACACTGAAAGCTGGGGCAGTCGCGTTTTAGATTGTGTCGACACAAAAGTCGGATGCGGACGTTTCATCGAGTAAACTGTTGGAGGATGAAAAGAATGAATCGATTGCGGAAGAAAAAGAGGAAATGGAGAGAATGAGGAACGGTTTGGAGGGCAAATCATTCTGGGAAACGCGAATGTTTCCGATCATCGCTCAACTCCCGAAGGCTCTTGTCGCGTTTTTTCACCGAAATGGGAGGCAAAAAAAAGAGGAAAAGAAAACAACTTTTATGTTTCCACTGACCAAGATGACGGCCAATCTCGGTCCCTCGAGGATCCAGAAGTACTGCGTGAAGTTGTATCCCCACCAGCACCTGAAAAATGAAACGGGGATTTTGTCATAATATTGACCGTCGCAGCGTGAAGCAATGGTTACTGATACACGTCTATTAAATGTCTAACCCATACGTAAAATTGCACAACGTATCCTAAGTCCGATTCTTCTGCAGATCGTTAGAGAGGTCAGGCGTATCTAGAGGTTGCAAGTTTTTTTTTAAAGTGCAAGTCGCTAAAAATCTATGGAATTGTATACCGTACGAAAATTGGAGTCGGGAAAAGGCGGTTCAGCTACAAATAGAAATCTTCAGATAACCATTGGCAGTGATCGATTAAAATTAATGATTATTATAAAGATCAAATTATACTAAAGGAATTTCTATTAAAATATATTTCTCTATTTATATATCTTATAGGACATTCTGATGCCATCATAAAAATGAAACGATGAGGATCGCTGATGAGTACTTATTTTAGAATCTGTGGTCGGTGAATACATAGAAACATTTATATACATACGTATAAAACACAAATACTGGGGTTGTGGGGGAAAACTTCTCAAATAAAGCTTTATGAAGCAAAACCTACGATGCGGGAAAACGCCCACACGAGAAGGGGGGCTAAAAAAAAAGAGAGAAAAAGCAGAGACAATAATTCACTATAACTAGTTGGGGTGCAAATGATACTCAAGATGGATTAAGGGAAAGTTGGATGGTGAGGACCATCTGGCGGCCGTTTGTACTACTAAGTGGAAGCTGCTCTTCTTGCTCACAAAAGCATTCCCATACAGGATGGAAGAGTCGCGGCGTGGTAGTTCAGGGGTTAGAGTACCTGCCCGGAAATTGGGAGACTTGGGTTCGAGTCCCAGTCATGTCGATAACTTTCATGTCTGTTATTCCTTGATATTGAACAAATTTGTATCGTCAAGCGTGGTGTTTTTTATCGAATATCCCATTCTTTGAATTAATTATCATATAAAATCCTTTTGTTAAATATTGAAATGGATGCTGAAAGTACTGTCTTATGTTAGTTAGAATAAATACTGAATATTACTCTTTCTGTGATGTTCATCTAATGCGCATAGCCTCAATGGTACTACAAATAAAATATTAAATTAATGTGATCACAAAGTTCACTGTTTCAGCCTCAACTTTGTGGTAGCTCTTCATGATGAGAGAGGAATAGAAATACTTTTACACGTCACCGCAGAATTTTAATCTTCCTTGACCTAGGTTTCAACGTATGGCGTCACCATCAATTGCTGATGACGCTGTGTGTTGAAACCTAGGTCGAGGAAGATTAAAATTCTGCGGTTCCGTGTGAAAAGGTTGTTTTTATGCCTCTCTCACCAATAAGGTGATTACATATGAAAACAATTTTCCGCAGTTCATGCTCAATTGAAATGAAAATTAATTGGAAGGGAAACGAAAACATATTTCTGTTTCCCTTTTACTTTCATGCTATTCATATTGGAGCTATTTACATAAAATGCTTATTATTGTTGAAGGCAACGTCATCATCGAAATCTTTTGATAAAAATCTATCGGAAGTGGGCGAGGAATGACGATGCTTTAACTTTACTGTCAATTGCTTGGCTTTAAGGTAGGACTCCATAATTAGGGAAAGAAAAACAAACTAATACCCTTATTTGCAGTTATTCTACAAACCGTCAACTTTGACGGTTTTTGGAACTGTACTAAAATGTAACTATGTCAACCATCAGTGGCAACTTCTAAGTCCCGTACCACTGTGTAAATTTATTCCATGACGTCATCATCATCAAGGGGATGACGTCATCACCATCATGATAATGACGTTATGCGTCGAAACCATGGTCGTGCGATAAAGTTATATAACAATACGGGTAAAAGTTTGTTTTCTTTCTTCGACGTACTTGTGCTTATTTTCGAATTCTTTTCTCTCTCATTCCCATCAAAAATCCATTCTCCGTCTTTGCTACAGGGAGGAAAACAAAATTGTCCATCGGCGATGTATAAATATATACACACACACAAAGTTCGTATCAGTTCGAAGAAGACCCCCAGAGATTCGATATCTTCACATATGTTCACAAAATGAGACATAAACGATACCCTCGGTCCGTTTCTATTTAATGATCACCCACATCCCTCATTTCTTATCGGATATGCGATATTGTTTTCTGCCCGTGTCCCTCTCTTTTTCCTCGGATATCGTTTTTCCAATATATCGGGGATTTGCGAAGACACGGGTGTATGGGAGAGCCAAAATAGAATTCTTAAAGGGCTGTTACATCTCACGTGTAGTGTAGACCCGGCTTTATGCAGCGATAGCGGTTAATACCACTTGCAACAATGAACAAGCTGCAGGCAATAAAATAAACGACGCTACAGTAAATACAGTCGTTCTCAATTTAAAGTTAAAGTTTTCAATTTGTAAATCTAACAGGCGCGCACCCAGGAGGGTGGCCGACGGCTTAAGCCCCCCAATGGTTTATATATGCATTTATTCAGAACCAATTCTCAATCCTGAAGATGGTTCCAGAGGAAGGAACCGAAACGTCGAGAGACATCGCAGAATCAACCCGGATGGCAACCCGAGAAGACTTCACCCTATATGGGATATTATTGGTTACATTACTGAAGTTCAGGCCCCAAGGCGAACATTCTGGGTGCGCCTCTAAAAGCTAACTAAATCCGTAACATATCCAGCGATATTTAGTGGAAGATATTCACATTTTAGTATAAGATTAAAATACTAAACTAGACTTTCTTGTGGACTAAATCTAATTTTGTATCTTAATCTTATATTAAAAAAAACAAACAAAATCAAGTTTCGGCCTCAAATTTGCCGTAGCCCTTCATGATTCATAAAGAAATAACTTTGGCATACGCTTAAGGAGTACCACGGGAGTTCTTTTAACATGAAATTTCATCACTTCGTTAAAGCGCGCTATGAACTGTTACGAGCGATTAGAAATGTTAAAAATTCTTTGAAATCCTTCTTTAAGGATTACCAACGAGAACCTTTACGTGTATAATTCCCAAAACATTTCAGATACAATTCACAGACATTGGCGATGTTTTGTGGAATTGCTCCATGTTTGAAGGAAAAGAGTCTTCGCACTTTTTCCACGGGATGTTAATACAGACACGACCAGGTTTCAGCGAATGATCACCATCATCAGGTGATCGGGTCATCACCCGATGATGGCGATCATTCGTTGAAAACTGGTCGTGTCTGTATTAAATTCTGTGAAAAAAATACAGTCTCTTTTCCTTCAAACCTTCAAAACATTTCTTCCACCGTCAAAACTCTGTCTCCCTTCATTCACCCTAGTTAACCCCATCTCGCCCAATTCCCCTCCCCTTTACTACCACTATATATGCGACTGTTTCTTGTTTTAAAGTACCTCATCATGACGCCATCCGTTGAAACCTCGGCCGCGGAAGATTAAAATTCTGTGATACGTGTAAAAGTAGTTTTTATCCCGACCTCATCATTTGTGAGGATCACCTAGGATACTCTCTGCAACAAAATTTTCATTTCAGTCCGTGCTCTTCTTAGACATGTATCTCCATTGAATCAGTTACTTATAAATTTAATGATACAACTGACAAAATTTTTCATTTCAAAGGAAGAAGTTTAGTTGCAGAAAATAACTGTGTCACAGTTTCTTTTCTCTACAAAGTCATTCCTCCTCTCCTTCTGTCATTTCAATTTTCACTGAGCCTAACCACGCTCGTAAGGGCGGCAACAGAAGCGTAGCCAACCATTATTATTATTACAGAAACATTAATTGCTGTTATCTGTGTGATACACAGGACTTATACATGAAAGATTATAATTTGGAATTAAAGAATGGCAAACATTTAGTGAAAAGAATTACGGATAAGGCAAGAGGAGAAAGGAATATTTGTGCAGTGGATTTAATCGAGGAATTGGAATCAATAAAATATTTTCTGGTACCATGAATAACTCCTCTTGAGGTTTTGGAATATATCTGTACTAGAGATTTCATCGGAGTCTTTCCTAATTTGCAAGTAGGTTTGCGTGTTTTATTGACATTTTGGAAGACTGCAGCTGCTGCTAAGATATTGATACTCAATAGGAATGTAAACTATGAACTCATAATGACAATTCACTACATCAGGATACGGAATATGCATAATTAATTCTTACCGATGTTTTGTTGCCAATGTAAGCTGAGGAACGACTTCATTATACACTTTTTTCGAAGTCTTATATAATAATATTTACCTGCAAATCAGGAAATATATGGTTTTGGCATTTCATTTTAAGGGGCGGCAAATAATGTTCGCAACCGGGCGGTGGATAGGCTAGGCGCGGCTCTGACTGCGGACATCGAATCCACAATTTAAAAAAGTGAGGCATTATTCGTTTTAATAGATTCTCCAGACATTATTTATCAACCCAAATTATCTCGACATTAAAATTCGCCGAATTTCATTAAAACGAAGCTGCAACGAATCCCGCCAACCCCAGCGTTTTAACCGATATATTTTCACGGCAGCGATATTGTTTGTCTATAAAATTAAGGGATACTTCCACGATTCCGCTTATCAAAACATTCGTCGCAGTTTGCATTCCATTAAATGCGCTTTTCTCCGAATTCTGCTCTAATTTGTTTCGCGATGTCGGCGCGTTTGTCTTTATAAATTATCTGAAAATGTTAAGCAAACCAAATTAGTCGCCAACTGCAAATATGATACACAATTAACCTCGATGATTGTCTCTCCTCTCCCTTATAACCCAAATAAGCTCCCCAAACACGGCGATCTACTCTTTTGCCATTTCTTTTCTGTCATGCGGCGTTGCTTTGCTTATATTTAATGTACTCTTACTTACTTACTTACTAGTCAAGTCGGATGTATGCGGTCAACTTGTGCCCTACTCTTTCCAAACATGTAGGAACTCTCGTAAACGTTCTCCAGTGAGCATTTCTAGGTTTGTCATTGTGCATTGGTCGTGTGGAACAACTTTTCCGCTAGAGTTATTTTCTCGAACAAACCGCTCGTTATAATGAGTTATCATACGAGTTGCGTGTATGAGTAAACTTATCGCTTTCCGTCTCTCTTATATTTTTCCTTATATGAGTACCGTACGGAGGGTAGCATATGAAGAAGTGACAATCTTGTATTCCGAACTCAATGAATAGATAAAGATGAGCGATATAAAAGCAATAATCAAATGATAAAAGGCACAAGAGGAACTATTTTACCATTCCAATGCCAATATGGTATATAAGTAAATGCCCCCAACCCTATAACTTCTCCTTTCTATTTGGTTTCTAGTCTTTCCATTCAAATCACAAGATGATTTCTATCTTTTAAGATACAACTGAATACTTTTTACTTCTTCAGGCTCGTTATTTATTAGAAAATGTGTTTTTATATTTCACTTTACTGTAATTTTTGCATTAATGAAGCTATTCTCTTTATATATTTTCTTCTTTTTGATCAATTGACATAATTATTGATAACATTGTCAATATCCATGTACATGTTACTTTTTTCCATTGCTTTAATTTATTATTGTTTTTATATTTCTTTGTTGTTCAGTATTTTTCTTCTTTATTTCCTTGTTTCATTTCTAATGTTTTACCATATGAAACGGGTAAGGGTGATTTTGCGCAAAATGGTACGCAAATCCCAGGAAGGAATGGAGGGTAGCATAACGGACAGAGCACCCGACCAGCAATTGGGAGGCCCGGTTTCGATTCCTGCTCCCGTCAGACATTTTTCAAGTCCATTCTTCCTTTGGGTTTTACCACATTGTACTGCTTTTTCAAGTCCATTCTTCCTTGGGATTAGGTCTTATATTTTTTCTTGTCTACAGATTTAGTTTTTTTTTNAAGAAAATATTTTATCTTTCTTCATTAAATGAAAATAGGAATTGAATTATCGTTTACAATTCACCCTAATAAGAAAAAAAGCGACGTGATTGTTGCTTAAGTAATATGAAATAGAGCTAAATAGATTAACATGCGTATACTTTAGGAGTTAAAATGATATTCTGATATTAGGAAATTTCTTTTTAGTTTGGGTCATAGAAGTCATAATTAGCAAATTGATTGCATCTCGTTCGATAAATTAAAAAAAGCGACAAGTTCTTAATTTATGGGGTTCCAGTAGAATTTAAATTCTTCAGCCTGCGTCTAATATGCCCTCTGGTAAATATGGGCCTGAGTAATTCAAATTCCCTGTAAATGTAAACAAATCGCAAGAATATGATAGATTGCCGTTTTAGCGGTCCAATAAACCAAACGCAATGGAAATCCGTTCCCATTTTCGTATATTAATGAAGAAAAGAGTGAAACTTCTCTTTTTGCAAAATGAAAAATGGCGCGTTATTTTACGGAAAATTCACTTCAACTCCTAACAATAACGGTGAAAATAAACGTTGAATCTTCGCAGAAATGCTTTAGCATAGTAATTTTAAACTTTATTGTTACGGAGTTTCACAAAGTCACAAAGATTTTTTTAACTCCGAAGATCGAATTTCGCATTTTCCTAAGCATCAGTTTTCGTAGAGTTCCTTCAAAGTCCAAATCCAATACCGCATGAGAAATATTGAGGGTAAGGGCAGCTTGTTCTGCAATACCGAAATGAAAGTGATTACAATTTGAAGGTTATTAAAATTTCACGTGACGGTTATCAAGTTATCATCTCAGTATTTTGAATGAATTAGCAATTGCTTATTTACACGTAGATATGAATTAATTATTAAGAGTTGCGGATATTTGGTGTGTGCTAACAGATGTTCTGTACATTTCCTACCGAGTCCACCTGATAGGTCCACCGCACCACCACACCACTATACTTTCTACTGCCTCACCCCCTAAGACATTAGACTTCGAGAAAAGCTCCAAATAGCCTTTTTTTTTGCAACCAAACTAACCGTTGAAGAATTCCCACCAGCACGGGTTAGGGTTCTCAGTGGTCGCGCTTTGTAAGTATTGTTCTCAATGCGTATTTTTACTGTCAAAAATATGTTACAATTGGAATAATCCTCCGGTGGCAACACATGTTACATATTGAATACATTATATACATTCATTAAATTTATATCCTAACTACAACATGTGTCAACAATACAATACTACAGTGCATACAATTCTCAGCTACAAATTTGCACTTAAAGTAAACGTTTACTCGTACTATTTCAAAACAATATTCTAACACTAACTTATCAACTACTTCCCTTCCCATGTAATACAAGTTTTTTCAGGGTTCCCAGTAGGCCTTCACGGCTACCGTAGCGGTCCTGGGGACAAGTTTCCACTCGTACATCAACCTACCAGGCAATCCCCTACCTACTTGTACTCGTCAACGGCAAGCTAACTCGTCCTTAAAAGTTTTACCCAATCTATTTTTAAGTTCCCTATGATGTTTTGGGAAGTGCTCCAAGACTCCTGCAGGCAAATTATTCCAATCTGTAACAGTACGATTTAAAAAAGAGAATTTACTAACTTTTGTTCTCTGTTTTATTATTTTAACTTTATGTCTGTGGTCCTTTCTGCCATGAAATTTTGCCTAAAAGGAAATAATTGATAGATACAAAACAGATAGATAACATAAGGTGTTAATAAACCTCATATCATACGCTTCAGGTGGCATGTAGAGTACAAATCTAAATCTATTAGATTTACTAATGCTATTCGGAAAGAACGACCAGAGGTAACTATCTGTTTTAGCGATTATTTCCCTGTAATGCTTGGTCGTCGCCTCTCGAAGATCGCGCTCTCTGTTCACCGGAATGACAATATCCTTTACTTCTTCAACCTTCAGTTGAGAAGATTTATCCCAACAAACCTAAATCTTTTGTGTTGTTGTTATATTATATCTTGTTCCGCTCATAGCATTCCGGCGCAGCGAAGAAAGCAAAGGCAAACTACTTNCAACTTGTGCCCTACTCTTTCCAAACATGTAGGAACTCTCGTAAACGTTCTCCAGTGAGCATTTCTAGGTTTGTCATTGTGCATTGGTCGTGTGGAACAACTTTTCCGCTAGAGTTATTTTCTCGAACAAACCGCTCGTTATAATGAGTTATCATACGAGTTGCGTGTATGAGTAAACTTATCGCTTTCCGTCTCTCTTATATTTTTCCTTATATGAGTACCGTACGGAGGGTAGCATATGAAGAAGTGACAATC
Source organism: Ladona fulva (assembly GCA_000376725.2). Lineage (NCBI taxonomy): Eukaryota > Metazoa > Arthropoda > Insecta > Odonata > Libellulidae > Ladona > Ladona fulva. The sequence goes on along the minus strand of KZ309324.1, from coordinate 6,977 downwards.
TTGTATTCCGAACTCAATGAATAGATAAAGATGAGCGATATAAAAGCAATAATCAAATGATAAAAGGCACAAGAGGGACTATTTTACCATTCCAATGCCAATATGGTATATAAGTAAATGCCCCCAACCCTATAACTTCTCCTTTCTATTTGGTTTCTAGTCTTTCCATTCAAATCACAAGATGATTTCTATCTTTTAAGATACAACTGAATACTTTTTACTTCTTCAGGCTCGTCATTTATTAGAAAATGTGTTTTTATATTTCACTTTACTGTAATTTTTGCATTAATGAAGCTATTCTCTTTATATATTTTCTTCTTTTTGATCAATTGACATAATTATTGATAACATTGTCAATATCCATGTACATGTTACTTTTTTCCATTGCTTTAATTTATTATTGTTTTTATATTTCTTTGTTGTTCAGTATTTTTCTTCTTTATTTCCTTGTTTCATTTCTAATGTTTTACCATATGAAACGGGTAAGGGTGATTTTGCGCAAAATGGTACGCAAATCCCAGGAAGGAATGGAGGGTAGCATAACGGACAGAGCACCCGACCAGCAATTGGGAGGCCCGGTTTCGATTCCTGCTCCCGTCAGACATTTTTCAAGTCCATTCTTCCTTTGGGTTTTACCACATTGTACTGCTTTTTCAAGTCCATTCTTCCTTGGGATTAGGTCTTATATTTTTTCTTGTCTACAGATTTAGTTTTTTTTTCCAACCCGTATAATATTTCCTTCTTTTATTGCGAAGATGTATAGTATATAAATAATCCGATTCCGGTTACTTAAGCAAAAAATACTTTCATAATCAATTTTTCGTCAAGTTGCAGTTTCTTTCCGTGAAATTCAATTAGAAATAATGGTCACAGGTAGTCGGGAGGGAAGCAAAAAGAAAGAAAACGTGTTGAATATTCTAAATGCACAAATTCAGTGAATGTTTGCGTTGCTATCGATGAAAGTTTGGTTGCTATGAGAGTTTATTTACATCGGCCGTGGAATCGGTGTCAACAACGATGGCCATCAGACATCCGATAAATATCGGAATAAATGACCAATCGATTACACGTTTTCGCTGTAAATGTAAACAAATCGCAAGAATATGATAGATTGCCGTTTTAGCGGTCCAATAAACCAAACACAATGGAAATCCGTTCCCATTTTCGTATTTTAATGAAGAAAAGAGTGAAGCTTCTCTTTTTGCAAAATGAAAAATGGCGCGGAAAATTCACTTCAACTCCTAACAATAACGGTGAAAATAAACGTTGAATCTTCGCAGAAATGCTTTAGCATAGTAATTTTAAACTTTATTGTTACGGAGTTTCACAAAGTCACAAAGATTTTTTTAACTCCGAAGATCGAATTTCGCATTTTCCTAAGCATCAGTTTTCGTAGAGTTCCTTCAAAGTCCAAATCCAATAGCGCATGAGAAATATTGAGGGTAAGGGCAGCTTGTTCTGCAATACCGAAATGAAAGTGATTACAATTTGAAGGTTATTAAAATTTCACGTGACGGTTATCAAGTTATCATCTCAGTATTTTGAATGAATTAGCAATTGCTTATTTACACGTAGATATGAATTAATTATTAAGAGTTGCGGATATTTGGTGTGTGCTAACAGATGTTCCGTACATTTCCTACCGAGTCCACCTGATAGGTCCACCGCACCACCACACCACTATACTTTCTACTGCCTCACCCCCTAAGACATTAGACTTCGAGAAAAGCTCCAAATAGCCGTTTTTTTTGCAACCAAACTAACCGTTGAAGAATTCCCCGGTGGCAACACATGTTACATATTGAATACATTATATACATTCATTAAATTTATATCCTAACTACAACATGTGTCAACAATACAATACTACAGTGCATACAATTCTCAGCTACAAATTTGCACTTAAAGTAAACGTTTACTCGTACTATTTCAAAACAATATTCTAACACTAACTTATCAACTACTTCCCTTCCCATGTAATACAAGTATTTTCAGGGTTCCCAGTAGGCCTTCACGGCTACCGTAGCGGTACAGCCATGGCCTCTCAGAGGCACCGACCAAACAAAGTGGTGTAAGGAGAACCCCCCTTAAAGATAACAAACAAGGAAAAGGGTAAGATGACTTGGCACGATAACTCGTGCATCTCGGAAAATTCCCAAGGAAAAACGGACATGAAAAAAGTGTGAACGATGCCGCTGAGTCGGACGAAATCTCTCGCCCATTACCTACAAAGTCTCCCAAACGGCATGGAGAAACGTTCTGGCGGGATAGCTCAATGGATGGAGCAACCGACCGGCAATTGGGAGACCCGGGTTCGAGTCCCGGTTCCGTCAGACTTTTTTCATGTCCGTTTCTCCTTGGGAACTACCTGTACTCGTCAACGGCAAGCTAACTCGTCCTTAAAAGTTTTACCCAATCTATTTTTAAGTTCCCTATGATGTTTTGGGAAGTGCTCCAAGACTCCTGCAGGCAAATTATTCCAATCTGTAACAGTACGATTTAAAAAAGAGAATTTACTAACTTTTGTTCTCTGTTTTATTATTTTAACTTTATGTCTGTGGTCCTTTCTGCCATGAAATTTTGCCTAAAAGGAAATAATTGATAGATACAAAACAGATAGATAACATAAGGTGTTAATAAACCTCATATCATACGCTTCAGGTGGCATGTAGAGTACAAATCTAAATCTATTAGATTTACTAATGCTATTCGGAAAGAACGACCAGAGGTAACTATCTGTTTTAGCGATTATTTCCCTGTAATGCTTGGTCGTCGCCTCTCGAAGATCGCGCTCTCTGTTCACCGGAATGACAATATCCTTTACTTCTTCAACCTTCAGTTGAGAAGATTTATCCCAACAAACCTAAATCTTTTGTGTTGTTGTTATATTATATCTTGTTCCGCTCATAGCATTCCGGCGCAGCGAAGAAAGCAAAGGCAAACTACTTCACTCCTCATCTTGCCTAGTTAGCCTCATTCCCTATCCTAGCTCTTCATTGCTGATGTTAGAGGGGATGAGGTCCCAATCTGCCTTCGGGCTAAATACTTTACAGACATTATCGATTTAGGTAAGGTGGAACAGAGGCCAACTTGGCCCAACGTCTCCTTAATGAAGAGTTTATTCATTTATTCTTCTCGCCTCCGGTTGGGCGAAGTGGAAGTAAAAAAGAAAGAATAACGCCTGACGCACCAACTTAGCGTCCGTAATATGTACGTTACGTTATAGTGTTTCTATCTTCCGCCTAATGACTTCTTAGACAAGCAAGACCCTGAGCTATGGATTTTTTATTGCGTTTTCCGAGTTATAGAGCAACTTGGATAATGGTTATGATTAGATACTCACTTGGAGGTTCCGTATCGCAGTGCAGTGGTTAAGGCCCATGCGGTGGTCATCAAAACAGGGACTCCCCAGCCCACCAAAGTATACACAGAGTAGTAAGACTTCTCCTGGAACACCGTCACTGAGAACAGAAATAAGTGATTCAAATGTATGCAGCATTCAGGAAAAGGGGGAAAAATTATTTAATCTTTTTACACTTTATATTTCAAATTCATCATCTGTCCTGATCTGTATTTTTGATTCGATTGTGCATTTATTTGTCTGTTTTTTCAGTAGTGTTGTTGTACTTCCCTTTTTTCCTCTTCCTTTTTGGATTTCAGCTGCTACTGTTCGCTAGGTTTCGCAGGTTTTTCTCGAGACAGTTTTCCTGCAAGATTAATTTTTTTCCTAAGTACAGACTTAGGTTTCTTTTTAAACTCATATATGGTTTCCTTCTTTCATTTCTGTTTTGTTTAACTCCGAAAAGCTCTATCTTTATAGCTTTCTACGATATTGGGTTAGCGATAAGAAGATAATAGCTAGTATAAATCTCTCCTCCTCCAATCCTGAAATAAAGTCGTTTATCACACTTTCTAAGAAAAACTAATTCCAACATTTCCCAATGTCCAAAAATATGTATCGTTTTTTAATATCGACATATTAATTTCTACATCTCTTATGTTTCCATCCAAGTTGATTGCTAGCGAACTGTAATTTTGTGATAACTTACACCAGTATTGAGTAAAAATGAATAAACAACAGTCAAATGATAAGCGCCCTCCACCCCTATAGTCGCAATTAGATTGCACGTTAAATTTTACATTGCCTACAGGCGATTAAGTAGTTGTAGTCAAGATGTAGATGAAAATATACTAAATGACCTTTACGGGGTTACCATTATAGGAATCAATTCAGGTAACACTAAACATATAACAACTTCAATTCTTATTGTTACAAAGAAAATATTTTATCTTTCTTCATTAAATGAAAATAGGAATTGAATTATCGTTTACAATTCACCCTAATAAGAAAAAAAGCGACGCGATTGTTGCTTAAGTAATATGAAATAGAGCTAAATAGATTAACATGCGTATACGTTAGGGGTTAAAATGATATTCTGATATTACGAAAATTTCTTCTTGGATCATAGAGGTATAAAAGTCACAATTAGCAGATCAATTGCATCTCGTTCGATAAATTGAAAAAAAACGGTGAGTTCTTAATTTACGGAGTTCCAGTGGAATTTAAATTCTTCAGCCTGCGTCTAATATGCCCTCTGGTAAATATGGGCCTGAGTAATTCAAATTCCAGTTTTAATTAGAAAAAATCAATGAATATTTGCGTGGGTTTTAGAGGCTACAATTGAGAATTTATATGTTAAAACTCTCTCTATGGAATGATGTTAGTCTTTTCGTCAAATTGAATCTAAATTTGCTAATGGACGAGGGTGGCGTTATCACCTTCTGCCCTATCCCTTTCTATGATGAAATTAATAAGCGGAGGATTGTAAAGACAACAAACTACCCGATGAGCTTTGAAATGAACTGCGTGTTTTTGACACAGCCAACATCCCGAAGTTTATACATCGCAACTGTCGCACAAAATGGAATTTCATCCATCGCGCAAATCTGAAGCTGAAGAAATATTTAAAATAATACGTACTTTAATTAGAAACGGAAGAACTCCTTGCTTCCTTAAAAAGGGGAAAGTTGCGTGGAAATTCCTTTAATTAATACCGAGTTTCAAGTGGAAGGATTTTGTTTTCATGTGCACGTTTTGTTCAAATGGCGAAAATAGCCAAGACTCCTAATCATAGGTGAACCTATTTTGCATGTTGTGGAAAGCTTTTCGTGCGGTGATCGTTATTTGCTTGTTTTTAACGAGAGGTTTTGTATATGATTAGCTTTTAGCGATGCTCAATGGGAAAATAAGAAGGTGAAACATCCGGCAGAAATAGAGGTGGATATTCATTAGACTAGAATCAACTACTCTATGATGGTACATCAAGAAGGATGAAGGAAAAATATAAACCTCTATCGGTCCACAGATAATAGCACGGCCGTTTGTTAATGAGTTTACTGTTGTATCATCGAAGTAGATTATTCTTCTACCGTATTTCTTTGGAGGCAGTAAAGTGTTATTATTAGTATTATTAACAGTGCTTCGACAGCTAGGGTCATTTCGCACGTGAGCCCCCACCGGAAATCGATCCCGGGACCGCGTTCATTGAAAACGAACGCGTTGACCACTTGGCTATCCGGGGGCCCAGGATGGAGTAAATATAGAAAACAACCATTAATGTGAGTCCCCTGAATATTCATATGAGTTTAGGGATGACAATAAACGTTGATTTCCATTACTGAAAGGCTAAATCCGACACTAAAAAACGAAATTAAATAATATTTTTTTCTGTAAATATATGCATGCACTA
>KZ309323.1:56033-66396 GCA_000376725.2 Ladona fulva | reverse complement strand
ATGATACTTATTGAGATTATTACATGATTAATAACATCCATTGTGCTAAGGAGTTGTGGATTAATAATGTTGGAGGTGGATAATGGATAAAGTTGTGGATAATGGAATTATAATAAATGGAATAGATATAATTACTAATAATGCAAGCCAATAGTTTTATTAAATATTTCCGACAGCAGAGATATATCGTGTTCCTCTTGTGTTTCTCTACTTATTCTCAAAGGGAGGGTTATTTAAACTTTGCCACTATATTGTAATTCAAATTTCAAGATTTATTTTAAATGACATGAACTACTACCTTATTTACCTTTCTAAATGCTTTTTCTCGAAAGGAAGTCCGAACCACGTTCCCGCAACATCGAGTTGGCTCCCTCACTGACCTTCCGCAACGTAGCACCAGTTAAGACATTACTCTGATTCTGTCTGTAAGTTTCACATGTTTCCCATTAATATTTTAAGTAATACAAGCATAAAGGAAAGGATCGATAATTTAGCAGTAGACTTCTAGCTTCAAGGAATTTAAAACCAATTTGTAAGATACAAGAAATGACTATGTCGCAGAATTGATTCATTTGAACAGTTAACAAAGATGTTTTAGTGTCTTTTGTGGAAAATAAATTGTAATCCATTTGGTCCCTATTATCCAAAACGAAAAACGAGTAGAATTCTCAAAAGTAATGACATACTTGTTAACGCATCCTTCGAATTTCGGCAACTTCAGCAAAGAACACTAAGATTGGAATAATTTTTAAATGCATCTTGAGAAACCACTGTTCCGTTAAATTTTCCATCTTTTAAGTTTTAGCGCTCAATATTAACTCAAATGATGCTTTATTGTGAGAAGTGAACGATGCTCCAGATATTTATTAAAATTAAACTTATTTTAAATTTTCAAAAGTTAATTGTCAGTAGCTGATAATTTTGTGGAAGGCATGACTATCGATAGTGTCAGAAGTTATTACCATTTATTTCAAAATGATGATATTTATGTATACATATTCTAAACGTTCTTGGTGAAAGCACAAACATCAAACAAGCCAAACAATCAACCGCTTCCGTGTGTTGCAGTAGCATCGTACTATAAGTATTTCTTAATGGTCTTCGGAGTAACGGAGTAGCATAGAGAAACCACGTTTTTTTAAGGGTGAAAAAACTCGATATTTATGATGGCATATAACAACATTGCATTTTCTCTTTCCATTCAGAGATATGATAGTTGAACAATGTACTTTATGAATTAATCAGGGAGTGCAATAGATATAACCACCTCTTCGTTCAGATGAAAGAAGGATTTGCTCACGCACGTGAAGACGACGCAGTTGGAGCTGAAATTATAGCTGCCGTGGTCCACAACTTTCCAACACTTACCGAAACTGTATACATTAGGAACAATGTGATTACGGAAACATAATTGAATGACCACAAATTTGTACCTTACACTCACAATTGATCGGAGATTTTCTGTTATTATCGCTTTTACAAATGCAGCAATTTTCTAGCGTTATCAATCCATGTGCTTGACCGGGATAAAAAACGTCTTCAACACAACTCTTAGCGTTTGTGAATTGTTTGCTCTATTGGCATACGTCTTTTAATTACAAACACGTTACACCTAACATTCCTTTTACGCTAAGATGGAAGTTACTACACTCGTAAGATTTTCGTTCGACTTGCTCTCGTAGCAATATACTCGTACTTACATATCTATTACGGGCTGAATACGTCTGCAATCGCCTCAGAATCTGATCTCCTTCCTCACCTTACCGGGAAAGCGTGGTGCATTCAGTAGGTTTGTACGCATGCTCCGTCGTTAGAAATATTGATTTGTGAGGCACGAACAGTAATGGTGCAACGTAGATTCCCCGGGACCAATGAAAAATGGTGAGGAAAGCGCATGTCGCGGAATGGCGGTTAAAGGTCGTGGTGGGCTCAACGTTAATGAAACAACTGTTAACTTTGCAGATAAACTAAAAAGAAACACCTTGCTGAAGGTACTGATAATAAAAATCACACTTTATATGTATTATCGTCAACTTTTGTAAACCTATTGCCCAGAATATAATTCTTTGCAATCTTTCTGACAAGAAAGGACGTTTGCAATGTAATTAATAATCTTATATTGACTGTGGATTCTTACGTTTCGTTTGCACGTCCAAAAATGTTAGAAACAGGTTATGAATTTCCTATCTAAGGAAAGGAAAAGAAAAATATTTCGAGACCTGCGATAGATTTTTATTTAATACAAAAGTGCAATAAGGAAATGTTACAATTTCGTCACTTGAGTAATCATCTTTATACACACCCATAATCTACTGGGAGTGTTTTCGACGATAACTGTGCTTTTAATTCCTATACTTGATTTGAATCCTCCGTTTACTTTTTCTTTCTATTAATTCCGTGGAGAAAGGTAAACGTCATCTCAAAATACTGGAGCAGCTAAATGTGCTTTCCTTTTGATAAATAGAAATTTCTGCGTCTTAATTGAATCCCGGATGGCTTTCTATATATTAGCCAATGTTTCAGCAAGATTATATAAACTTATAACTCAATCTCTTTCTTCATTTGAAATATTCTTCAAAATGTATTATTTACAAAAATCATATATGCAGAGATTATATTAGACGTTTCTATCGTGTCATGTTAAGTCAAGAAATGTATTGGTATTTAAATTGCAGAAGCGAGGTTCTTCCACCCTTACATAGGGGCCGCTGGAAATCCTTGACACTGACCAAAAAATATAAAATCATTATCAAGGAACAAAAAGCATTATCATTTCTTTTCCACAAAAGGCACTGAAACATCTTTGATAACCGTTCAAATTCGTGCCAAGAAATTCATTAGTGGATGATTTTTCCATTACCAAATATAATTCAAGGAGTTTTACTAATAGAGGCTTATAATTCCTGCAAATCGAATGAAAGAGATTTTCAGATTTCCGCTAGTTTAATCGGCTGTTCATCGTTCCAGTACTTAGCGGACTCTCCCCAATAAGGAGAGGTAGGAAATGTGGGATGAACTATCGAAGTTCTTCCTAGACTCTAAAGGTCCGCCATTACAATACACATTTTAATCACAAAGAAAATCTTTACTGATAATAATACCATTTGGATAAGTATTACATACCCTAATAAGGAAAGTGCGTTTTACAAAATGAATTCTCAGTGTCAATCAGCATCACTCAGTATTTTGACCCTCAGACTATGAAACGAAGCTGTTGCGTTAGGTAATAGGTTTCGTTATAGCAGGCATTGTGAAACGGAAAGAAGAAGCTATATCTAGCATTCCTTTCTTGGAGTTAAAAATTTCGACGAAACATTTGATGTTGCAGTCATTTTCTACCAGTCATTATATACTCAATTAACTTATTCTTTCACTGTAATGTACATTATCATCATATCTAAATACGCTTACGATTTGCATTATACCTTTAACATTACCAGAATTGAATGCTGCTGGAATTTGGTCACCCTCAAATTCAGGTTTTAACGATATGATAACATTATGATATTAGTTATCTAAATCTAAATCTTAAGGGCAGTGGATACAATACAATACCTGAATATACGTTTGCAGGCTGTTTGCCTGCTTATTTATAATAACATCGCCATGATTGAATGCATATAGGTAATCAAATTTCTGTTTTCGCAATTATATGCTTGATAAAAGTTGCTACATTTGCACACATTCTTTGTTAGGTTCATGTAAATCATAATAGAGAACTAAATTGAAGAACATTCAGAAAAATCTATCCCTTTTGTTGTAGTGGTACTCGGCAATCATAAGTGATACGAAAATATTCGCGAAAATAATTTGAGCTTAATCTTTTATCTTCGGATCCAGGCATTTTCCAAGTACATACTGGTACGTCTTCCGAAAATATACTTTCTCCGAAGTTGTTAAGCAATCGTTGCCTAGCTTCTAATCTACTTTCTTATAAGTATTTCCATCCTGTATCTGAGCAATTTTTTGTACGCTTACCATTCTATTGTAGCATTTTTAATAAAGAGTATCGCCTTACGCTGCACTTTCTCGAGAATTCGGATATAGGTTTTTCCGCTGGGTTTCATAACCTCCCCGCATATTCCAAATTATGCCTGAACATATTGATGTAAGATTGTCGTCTGACCTAGTCAATGTAACTAGCTAAATTGCGCTTTCTAAAACTAAGCTTTTTAATTTCTCTATTGCAGATTTTTGATTTTGTTTGCTCCAATTTAAGTTATTGGTAACTGTGATTCTGAGGTATTCAATTTCGGTGGACAGTGAAAGATTGTAGAGCTTATAGATGTGTGTTTTGGTGCAGAAGCCTATCACTTTGGCCGGCTCTACAACCAATTTAAAGTAAAATAAATTAATGCTAGGATAAGTCGTCCTTAGATTAGCACTTTTCGTTAACGATACGCGATACGCTGAAGTGGTAACTCGAACGCTTGATGTGTACACCCCTCTGCCACACGCCGAAGGGCGGGCTGAATGGTATTTACTTCGATGTAGATATTATCTTGTACGGAAAATATTTTTACCTACAAAGATCCTTGAACATTTCTAAAAATTTTTGGAAGTACACCATTAAATAAAAAAATATTGTTATATTAATAAGTTTACGGTTCACCTTTATTAGGGAATCGTTCCATAGGTAATGCGAAGGAATCAATATCTTTGTTTCGTAGAGCGCAGCATCTTGCATATGCCAATGCCAACGTTTTCCCTGTTAGATATAATTTAATGAGCGATGATTGTTATTAAATGTGACACTCGGTTAGATCTAGCGTGGAGTGTTGCTATTAGGATCAATAAATGATTTCTTTCATAATACTTTCTCTAGAGACATCCGTTATTGCATCCTGGAATGAGAATAATCCAAATTGACGTCATATTGAATAATTTAGTAATCTGGAGAGATCAAATCTGGTTGGAGATATCAAGTTATCAATTTGGTAAGATCGGCGACTCGAATGCATATGAATCAGCAAGAAAATATTTGTATAAAATGTGGATCTAAAAGGAAAACTTAAATCTGCAATTTACTATACGTATTATCAAGTATTTAAATTCCTTTGTAGCATCTATATCGTAGATATAACTGAAGATGAATGTAACGGTCAGCTTACGCGAATTTAGGACGTTTAAGTCAGGCATAATTTTCAGTTACGTGATTCGCCGATTTAGAGTTTATTACAAAAGTATACACTGCTCCATTCCTGGTTAGAAATTCTCCTTTAGCGTCACACTATGTTAATTAACCTCGTTATACTACGAGAAATGGACATACTGTCGGTCTAATCATGCAATGGAATATTTAAGCGGTCGACAGGTTCCTCTAGTAATTAGTTTACCTGAAAAGGTTATTCCTAAGGGAATTTGTAGCAACCAACGATATATGCTTGGGATTCATATAATATTCACGAATTACGTTTTCTAAGAAAGATCGTTGTTTTCGAATATTTTCCAGTTTCGCTTAGTATATTGATGAACGGAATATCCGTTGAAAGCACTTATTGCTGCTGAAACGTCTGGTACATACGAGAAAGCATTTTTATAAGGAGGAAAAAGAGGAACTTAAGCTCTCATTCTGAAAATTGAAAGTAACAGTATAAATGACTGTATAGTTTATTCTGCTTAAGGATGAAGATGAAGGATCTTAGACGAATTTTTAGGCGAATTAAAAGACATTGCAATTCCGTTAAAAACTTGCTCAATCTCCAAGAAGCTTTGACAAAGCATTACAAGGAGGTAATCATAAGATAGAGAATGAAAAAGCACTGAGTAATTATTTGATTGGTTTATGAGTTTTTCCTTGCAATGTCTTTAATAACTGGATACAAGCGGCGTTAATCTGTTTACCTAATTACATCAATATTGAGGTTTGGTTTTGTATGTCCCAAAGTCAAACATTAACATTTTACTATTGCATAGTGCGAAAATAATTTTAAAACGAACCACTGTACAATTTGAACAATAAAATCCGGGAAATCTAGTGCGTACATTGCAGCATTTTTATTAGAATGCATCGTTACTTTGTATGGCATAATGGAAAGAAATAAAATAAATTTATTAGCTTAGTGATTTATTCGCATACATTCTACATGTACCACACAAAAAATGTTGAAACGTGTTGTAGCTTTTATGTTCCTTATAGTTTTCGTGATATTTATTATCAGATACTTACGCGATATAAGCGGAAGTAATTTTAGGCGGGGCCTTAAGTGGGCCGATGTAGGAGGCACGGAGCACTTAACCGGTAGGGAGCACTGCACAGTGAGCCCTACCTGCAGGTGGCGTTCACTGTACAGTGAGCCTCGCCTAGGTAGCGTTCACTGAACCTAGGTAGCGATCACTTAATATAAGAATACGGAGCGGTACTCATCGCGCGCGCCTCAACCCCAAGTTTTCTACGGGTGTGCACTCTGAACTAGACTATGTAGGTAACACATACGAAATAATTTAATGTTATAAATATATTTTATGAATTATAAACATTTTAATATATATTTGTTTCGAAAATTCGTTTATGGTATTTTCCATTAAGATAGAACGTTAAAATTTACGGAGTCGTTAGAAGATGCAGTTTCCTATCGTATGGCGTAAGGATTTTTGTCCTAGTGGCCCCGGGTTCGATGCTGGGACAATTCGTATAACCGAATTTTCAAAAATACGTTTAGGGTATTTTCCCTTAAGATAGAGAGTTGAATTTCACGACATCGATAGAAAATATTGATTTCTATATGCATTAAGATTGTTTCCCTAGTGGTCACAAGTTTGATGCTAGGACGCATCTAATTGCGCCCATAAGGGAAGTCTTTTTCAAAATTCTTTCTAGACACATACCGAAAAGCGAAAAGGCTATAATTCGGCGAATGAAGAGTATTTGTGGTTGTGTTTCATATCCAAGCCTATGTACTTCTAAACTGATCCTTGGTTCGAACCCAGGGCGGATTAAGTATTTCTTCGTACCTCAAATTATTATCCGAGTTTCCTGTACACTTCTTACTCTGTACACCCTTACACTTCTTACATTGCTACTTACGTACCATTTGGTGTTCTTCTCATTACTATTTCTTAAAATTTACATGTTAATGTACATCGCCCAGCAGGTAGGGAGCACTATACAGTGAACGCTACCTTAGGTACGGCTCACTGTACAGTGCTCCCTACCGGTTAAGTGCTCCGTGCCTCCTACACCGGGACACGATACTTAAAAACGTCGCGATGTTTAATGTACGAAAACCGTTAAATAGTAAAACTTTTAAAGAGGAAAAATATATAATAGAAAATATTGTTCCAGTAGTTCCTCCTTCCTCAAAATTTTAACCAGAGATCTGGAAATACGTAAGGAACTAGAAAGTTATATCGGTATTTATTGTAATTGATTTTTCACAAGCTTAAAATGTGATGTTACATGTTTGATGGTCAAACATGGTATCAGGGATATCTCAATGCTTAAAACAGTATCTCATTGTGTCAGTCAATATTCTGTAATGTTTAATTAAGAAGTCATGGATGTAGGTGAGTCCCAGGAGGTTAACGACCGCTTTACATACTCATTGTCAGTCGATAACGTGCAACGTGAAGGCCGGCAATATAAACACGGTCGTGACCTCTCCAGCAGTTGTAAGGCGGAGTAAAGGGATGAGGCGAAAGTGAGGGTATGAATCACTAGACTAAACAATCATTTCCGGAGAGAAATTCTACGTAAGCACTCTTTCGCTTTCGCTCCAATGGCAAGGCTTTTTCCGGCATCAGTTCACGGTCGAATCTTATCGTAACTGGACTCTATACGATTAGTGCCACTGTAGATACTAGTAATTGTATTACCGATATCATTCCCATGATTACTTATTGCAGTACTTAAGAATCTCACACGATCTGCACGAAAAAAGTAAGGTCACTTATTTCTATATATATCTTGTTGTTTACCCGAATTCAATTTGTCATCTGAATTGTTGCTTCGGTGTTCGTCAACTTTTCGCCTCCTTCTGTCGTCAAAAAGCCCATAAACTTTTAAGTAGTAACGTGGCTGACAGTCCGGGAAATTTTCATGGATCTTTGGATAGGCCTCTACTTAATGAAAATGAATTAATAAAGGAAAATTCACAATGACTGTGTCTTCACTACTTAGACTGTTGAACTTGGGATGACGGTTTGACGCCGATTAAAGGAGATAGCCATAAATATGACTCATTTTAATGCATATTTGAATGGGTAACCGAATATAGAGTACCAAAATTTAATCATCGTGCCCATGGTAAGCACTTACTTCTGAGTATAAATACTGATAATGTCACCCGCATTCGTTAGGTGGTCCGAAGCCTCGTATGTCCAATCGTGAGCCTAAGAAAGTAGCATGTACTAAACTCAAATTTGCCCGAACTGACGTACGTTCACGTGCAAGCGTGCGTACCAACCCTGTACTGAGGCGACTATGACCACCTTTTGCCACCCAATTCAATAATTCATAAAAACCGCTCATTAAATTTTACTAATTTGATACTAAATTATGTTTTTGGTAAAAACTAACTTCTTAGGTGTGTGTGTCTCCTTTATAATCTATTTACTGATAGATGGCGGAGACGCTCTCTGAGGATTTGTTTAGATTGAAATAAATTATTCGTAAATGAAATGCTGAAATATAATCTGAAACATGATTCAATTTCAAAAAATGAAACATTAATACGGTCGAGTTCTAGTCGTATTTATTTTACTAATATCGAGAGTTTCATTCTGCTTCTGGAATTTTTTAACTTAACATCGTTTAGACATTAGTTTATTCAATACGTTGGAGGTATAAATTTCTTTGAATCGTGAAAATTCATGAGATTTTTCTTTATGTTTAAATCTAAGTGGAACGTTTCTTTTCATCGCCGAAATCGGAAAGATGATGATGTACCTCTTATTCTTGTCTAAACGTGCAAGCCTATGTTATGCGTTGTGGTAAAATTCTTTTAATATCTACATCTACATAAATACCCTGCTAGCCGCCCTACGGCGTGTGGCAGGGGGTGAGAACACCGGGCGATCGGACTATTTTTTAGCCTATTATTATCACGTATAGTTCGCGAAAAGAATGAATTCTTAAAACGACTCGTCCTAGCATCTATTTCTCTTATTTTGCGCTCATTAAACGATCTTCCAAGGTAACAGGGGGGTCTCATAATATCTACTATATCTTCTGCAAATGTACTTTCCCTATATTTATCGAGCAATCGCAATCTAGCTTCTAGCCTCCTATCTTTTAAGGATTCCCAACATGCATCTGACAGCATTTTGGTAACGCTTGCTTTTTCATCGTTGCACTTCTTAACAAAACGTGTCGCTTTCCGTTGTGCTTTCTCGAGTTCACGGATGCATGTTTCGTCTGTCGGATCCCATATACTTGATGCATATTCAAGATGAGGCCTAACCAACGCAAAATAACATCATTCTCTAACTTATTCGTCACATTTACCGAAAATACGCTTGATGAAACCGAGTTTTCTAGTAGCTTTAGCACAAATGTTGCGGATATGAGTGATCCAGTTCATGTTATTCGTAAGAGTGATTCCGAGATATTTTAGCGAGTCCACTACTTTAATTACCGTTCCGCTAATACTGTACGATTTATTCTGCACACTTACACTTTTCTTTCGAAAAAAATTACTATGGAGAATTTTCTTGTGTTTAGGTCGAGTTGTCATTTTTCGTACCACCGTTGAGTACGAACTAAGTCGTTTGCTAGGGATTCCCGGTCTTCCTCGCTAGTAAAGAGCATGGAGTAATTGGTTTGGCAATTTGATCTTTTGATCCTTTCTGCCAAATTATAGCGCTGTAGACATGAATGCTCCCCTATTATTTCTCTATTCTACTTTTTGGGTATTAACGTAATGGAAAATGATTGGTGTCCTCGTGGACTGTAAACCTACAAACGATAGAATTATGCTTGGGTTAGTGATAATATTGTTCATTAAGGTTTCAAGTCTGCAAGAGTGGTCTTATGATTTATTCTAAAACTTTAGTACTCCTATAAACTTAATTAAGATCAGAAAATTAACAGATACAAATTAAAATATTGTATACATCTTTGCAATATCTTTTATGACAGATTAGATGAAAATATTGTTACCTTCACCTAAAGGAAACACATGCATTATATTTGTGGGAAAAGTCACTCGTACTTGCCAATCTAACGTTCTTTATGACATGTATGTTAAATGATATTTGTTTATAAGCTCGAAGATAATCATTAGCTCTTCAAGAGGATCGGCAAAATGATAAATGTTCCGGCAGGTAATCCACCGCAAAAAGAGAAAACCTTCTATAAATACTACCGAGATTTTGATATTCTCTGAGAAGGTATTTAACCCTAGGTTTATGCCCTTCTATCGAT
>KZ309323.1:43967-54473 GCA_000376725.2 Ladona fulva | reverse complement strand
TATATATTAAAACGCGTTCGACTTCGGTGAAAGCGGTTCCGGCTTAGATTCTCGATTGGGGAATATGTGCAATTGGGGAATCTCAGTGCAAAATAGCCTAAGTTATCGAAGCAATTTTAACATCTACTAGCACGATATTAGTGTTCGAGAAAAGCTATAAAAAACAGCTGTTTGCAAGCATTTTAACCACTATGAAATTCCAACCGGCGGGAGTCATGGTTCTCCCTGGTCGTGCTTGGCAATTATTGTTCTCAATACGTATTTTGGAAACTACGTTGCCATATTCAGAAGAGATAATAAAATTTATAAGATGTATAAGCTAACGGTATCTTCTCTCCTAAAGATTGAAAGTAGTTGCCGATACACGTATTGACTACAATACATGTAAATCGCGACCACGGAAAAACCTAACCACCACTTGCTGGAAATTTCCAATTGTTAGATTGCTCGCAAACAACGCCTTTTTGGAGCTTTTTACTGTAATGTCTTTCCCCAGCCGTGCTCCTTTTCATTATAGAAGTGAAGGAAGTACGTTGTTGGTCGGATACACTGAGTATTAATAATAGCTTTTAAAAATGAAAAGTTTAAAAAAACCATGGAATCGATTATTAAACTCCACGCTCATTATGCAGAATAGTAATTCGAATTGTGGTGAATTCAAGTAATAAAAGACCCTTGGAGGACTGTTTGAAGTCCGTATCGTAACGTATTTTTTAACTTAAGAAGATGCATAACTTTATCCACTCGCACAAACCCAAAAAAAGGCACTCCCGGGTAGCTAAGATATGTTAATGCATCACAGCCAAAAATGCATAGCGGAAAGGTGCAAACTTCGAACATCTGTTTTCAACAATTTGTTGCCATCAGTAATGTCATATTTTATATGCTTCAGTGGTCTTACATTCCCAAAATCGATGGAAGTAGACGCTATAGTGTTGAAACCAATGCTAAGGGAAATAGAGTTGTTTACAGAATGCTATGGAAATCTGGGGATTGCTGCGGAAAAGCATAAATTCTTTCTCATTACTTCGATACCTGAACCTCTCTTAAGAGTCGTTAGCTTAAGAGTAGACGACACACTCCCTCAAATTTTAATTTCTATAGTAGCTTATCATGTGAAGTTTTATCAAATGCTTTCCGAAAATATTTTCTAAAATTCTAAATCCGAATTTCCCTTCTAAAAATATTGCGTCGTTTTGCCTTTTATTTTGGGCAGATATTAAGACATCGTGAACTAACAACGCCAGCTGAGTCTCGCAGGGTCGGGTTTTACGAAAACCTTGTTGATTTCTCACTATGAATTTGTGCGTGTCAAAAAAGTCCTTTAAGGAGCTAATTATTATATGTTCCCTTATTTTTCCGCTCAATTACGTGAAAAGGATATGTCTATATATCGCTGTGTCCTCCTTTAAGCCACTTTTAAATATTGGACTAACATTCGCAATTTTCTAACATTTCGGGACCTTGCCTTCGCTCATAGGCACTTCAAAGATGACTTAAGAAAGGGGGCTACGATTTCCGCAACTTTCTTGAATACACGACCTAGTATGTCTTCCAGACGAGGTCTTTATTAGGGTTAATTCGTCGCAAAAGTTTATCGATACCCATATGATACAGAACCATCGATTTAATGTAGCGTACCTAATGTTATATTGGACGTAAGTAGACAACGATAAATATCGTTTAAGATGTTGGCTTTATTATTGGCATCGTTAACTATGTTCCAGCTATTACATTTTAATGAACTTACAGTATTTAGTTTATCTTTGACCTCACGCACTTTAGAGCAGAAGACTTTAGGGTCCTCATATATGTATTCGCATAAGATCATCTTTCTCAATAGGCGGAGGGTATCACGCAGTATTCGTTTTCTTACCGATTAAGCTTTTCTGTGATAACTCTTTCCTTGGTCCGTGATTATATATCGTTAGGATGCCTCGAGTAGGCTTTTAATTTGTATGCATACGCCACTGTTTCTTAAGAACGTTTCTTATTATGCCTCCTAAGATCATTATTTTGTTTAGAATATTTAAGGAGTAAAATGTAACGCATGTCCTTAATGTCACGCTTTCCCCGTAAAAACAAGTACCGTTGCCGGTACTTGTTTTTACGGGGAATCATCGCGCACGCTACGTACAAGTTAAAGTTTGATATAAGTTGATCACTATATTCTTTAAATTCAGCTTTCAAATACAGATACATTGTACGCATACGTTTTTGATGCCTTACCAAGTAAATATTCACATCATTAACAGCGGCTTTGTGAGCTGATATTCCATCGCGAACAGTTGTATTTACTATTCGCTCGGGTGTACTTGTAAGGAGATCTAATGTACAGACTTCCCTGGTATACTCTTCAACTTTCAGATGTAACGAATTTCTTTGCGTTATAATTTATAAACCTCTAAAGGAGTCAGTATCTCTCGCTTCTACAGGAGTCACTGCCTTTCATTTCTTTACTACGTATGTAAGACAGTCGATATCAGGAGGATAAAAATCCCTTCCCGTTCCTCCATCTTCCCGGTTAAAAACGAATGTGGGCAACTGCGAAGTGCACTTTTAATCACTAGGAAAACTCCGCTACCTATTTTATCCTGAGGATCTTAAGGATAGATCTTGAAATCTTTAGGAAATACTTCGTAGTCGCTGATTTAATCTGTTAGCCAGCTTTCTGTTCCTATGATTATGTCTACTCGTTGGTTCCGACGAAACAATCTAGTCCGGCTAATTTATTTTAATGTTCCTACAATTTATTACAGCGATCTACAAAATATTAACGTTATATGAATCCCGAGTAAGATATTGTAAACCATGATTACCAACTACAGGACGATTTAGGGTATTCATTGCTATTTTCGCATCTCTCATTCGCTTAAGTTATGAGCATCCCCACTATTCGAAGTATTTTTTATGCAAAAAAATACTTAAGAGCTCGTTAATCTTAAGAGACATCCCGCTCATCGTATCAGCAATATAGTGAACATTAGAACCATTCCAGGCGAGAGGGTACGATCGGAGGGTCGGCCGAAGGACCACAAAGTCAGCTCCCATGCCCCGACAGAATTCCCATAGCCTCGCATTCAGTCCAACTATTGTCTCCGAACAACATGGGCACAGTAATTCTGCGACACAATGCTGCAGATCGAAAGCCGCACATCGATGCTAAGCGACCCCCGCACGCGCTCAACCTCGGAATTAAGGTCTTTAAAAGAACCTAGAATATCCTCGGGAACGCAGTGACAGGCATCGTTGACACCAACATGGGCCACTACCCGCAGCCGAGAGCAACCCGTGTCCTTGGCCACCGAACCTACCGCACCCTTGACATGGGCCACACGCCCTGAGAGAATACAACAAGATGTAATCCTTTTTGTCATATCCTTCCTTATTCGCCTCTTCCCGGAAAGGAAACGCCACACGTTTGAAGTCCCTATAAGTATACCCCCCACACCCCGACTTCCCTTAGGTGCAGCTAATTTATCGTATAGGTTGGAGCGGCAGTCATTATCTTCCGAACGGGCTCATCACCACCTTGCATCGCCTAGAACCTATTGCGAATATGGATAGTGTTAATTGTCGCCTCCCTAACGCTCTTGCCAGCCCGCACTGCTGGCATTTAATATCCTTACTGACCGGTATCCGGTAAACATAAAGCTGCAAGTACCCTTCCCGATGGCGAATAGTAGGTATGTTGTACTATATAGAATGTCTCGTGAACTTATGTAGGAATTTAACTGCTTCAGTAGTAGTAGAAACACGAGCATACATCAGAACGAGTCTCAACACCACCGGTAAAACAACTGTAATGCACCTATTGTCAGCTTACAATTGGACATGAATTCCATCTTTAGCACGGTATTAATATCCCTTGGTTATTATAGAAGCTAATGACGCTATATTAGACGCTAATTACAATAAACGATCAAGGCAGAAGATTATTGCGATAAATTTAATTGGAGTTTTTTAACTGAGAAGAATTGTATTTCGATAGGCGTAAGCCTTCTCTTTTCGAATATATTTCAGGCAAAGGTTAAATGATCGCATTAAAGAAATCATATTTNGTACTCCTATAAACTAAATTAAGATCAGAAAATTAACAGATAAAAATTAAAATATTGTATCCATCTTTGCAATAGCTTTTATTACAGATTAGATGAAAATATTGTTACCTTCACCTCAAGGAAACACATGCATTATATTTGTGGGAAAAGTCACCCGTACTTGCCAATCTAACGTTCTTTATGACATGTATGTTAAATGATATTGGTTTATAAGCTCGAAGATAATCATTATCTCTTCAAGAGAATCGGCAAAATGTTAAATGTTCCGGCAGGTAATCCACCGCAAAAAGAGAAAACCTTCTATAAATACTACCGAGATTTTGATATTCTCTGAGAAGGTATTTGACCCTAGGTTTTTGCCCTTCCACCGATCTAAAGGCCAATTTATAGCCCCAGTAATTAAAATAACATTTTCTATTGGTTGCAATATTTAAAGTGAGCTTTGGAGGCGTGAGAACGAACAGCAGCATCCAAGTAGATTCCGTACCGAGCGTATACTGAAATGCTCCAGAAATTCCTTCATTAAGAACTTGTTTTGGAAATAAGGAATTTACAATGTAAGAAACGCTAACTGGCGTATCTGAGCGTTAAGAAATCGGGGATTTCACCGAAAATTTAAAGTAAACATGCCGTCACCGATGAAGCACAGCAGGGTAAGTTTGAGGTAGATATGATATAAACAAAGAATCATCGGACGATTGATAAATGAAGAGAAAAGAATTCGATTGAATACACACATGAACATTAAAACTTCAATCAAACACTAAATATACCGCATTCTACAACAGCGCTGAGCATTCAGAGCGGGAAAACAAATAAATACTCAAACAAAACGTCGATATATGAAAATTGCCTTAAAATGATAAAAAAACGAAGCTTTATAATTTGAAAAATATGTTTTATAAATATAAAAATTTTACGAATACCTTTCTATGTACTCGATCACTATTATACTATACATCATCTATTAACCCTATCACTTAGTGTGATGACAATCCAGATTTGACCGGCGATCAATTGTCTTTTGACATAAATTTCAAAGAAATGCTAGGGAAATAACTCATCTACTTTAACGGTCGACTACAAAAATATAATGATATTAATATCAATCGTTAATTTATGTATTTAAATAATTTAAATTGGCGGACGATAGTTAGTAAAGAAATAAAATACTCTGAGATGCATTGGATGATTATTTCTTTTACACTGCTAATATGTGAAACTAAAATTCACTAGTATTCCGTAAAATTACTGCGGGGTGAGTTTATAGCAATAGCAGCCGGAGCATAACATGATTATTAGTATGAAACGGAAACGAGAATATATTCCATATAAGAGAATATATTAGAAGAAGTAAAAGTACGTTACATATATAGGTACACTTCCTTTGCATTCACAGTGTATTAGATAGTTTGAAGGATTTCAACTGCGTATTGTTTGGATTCCTACTGGAATTGAATCCGGCACCGCTTTCGCGAAACTCGAAAATGTTTATAAAAAAAACCATATTTTATGCGGCAAAATATATATAATATTATATACACCAACTGCACTTAATTGTAACTCATGGGAGAGTTAAATATGAAAAATTGCAATACTTTTTGCAGGAAAAACGCCCTAACTTAGTTTGGTAATAGTTGTATTTGATTGCATCTATATGGTTGTGGCATAATAAAAACAACGACAAAATGATGAAAGTAGCACGGGAAATTTATAATCACCTTCACTTTATCCTTTATCATTCCAATTCATATGTACGATAAAGGAGGGAATTTAGTTTATAACACATTGATTTCTTGTATGACTCGCAATTAACTCGCACTATCATCGATTACATTTCCATTCCTGATTATAACTTCCCATTTTTTTGCAAAACCATTATTGGGGAAATCGGTTTTATTCCGTAACAAGTCTATGCATTATACATACATGCACCTACGACAAAGCTGAAAGATCATATATTCGGGCTCCCAGATAGACAACTGAGCAACGCGTTCGACTTCGGTGAAAGCGGTTCCGGCTTAGATTCCCGATTTGGGCCTCAGTGCAAAATGACCGAAGCTATCGAAGCACTTTTGAGATCTACTAGCACGATATTTAAGTTCGAGAAAAGCTATTAAAAGCCGCTGTTTGAAAGCATTTTAACCTCTGGGAAATTCCAACCGGCGGGAGTCATGGTTCTCCCTGGTCGTGCTTGGCAATTATTGATCTCAATACGTATTTCGGCAACTACGTTGCCATCATCAGAAGAGATAATAAAATTTATAAGATGTATAAGCTAACTGTCTCTGCTCCCCTGAAGATGGAAAGTAGTTTCCGAAACACGTATTGACTACAATACATGCAAATAGCGACCACGGAAAAACCTAACCACTACTTGTTGGAAATTTCCAATTGTTAGATTCCTCGCAATCAACGCCTTTTTGGAGCTTTTTACTAACTGTAATGTCTTTCCCCAGCCGTGCTGCTTTTCTATATTGAATGTGCTACAGGAAGTGAAGGAAGTACATTTTTGGTCGGATACACTGAGTATTAATAATAGCTTTTAAATATGGACGGTTGAAAAAAATCATGAAATCGATTAAAAAACTCCACGCTCATTATGCAGAAAAGTAATTCAAATGGTGGTGAATTCAGGTAATCAAAGACCCTTGGAGGACTGTTTGAAGTCCTACTAACATAGTTTTTAACTTATGAAGATCCATAAACTTATCGACTCGCACAAACCCCAAAAACGGCACTACCCGGGCAGCTGAGATATGTTAATGCATCACAGCCGAAAATCCTTAGCGGAAAGATGCAAACTTCGAACATCTATTTTCAACATTATGTTGCCATCAGCAACGTCATACATTTAAGTTGTCTTACGTTTCCAAAAGCGAAGGATGTAGCCGCTATAGTGTAGAAACCAATGCTAAGGGAAAGAGAGTTGTTTACAGAATTCTATGGAAATCTGGGGATTGCTGCGGAAAAGCATACATTCTTTCTCAATACATCGATACCTGAAACTCTCTTAAGACTCGTTAGCTTAAGAGTAGACGACACACTCTCGGTACTTTAAATTTCTATAGTGGCTTATCATGTGAAGTTTTATCAAATGCTAATCCAAATTTCCCTTCTAAAAATATCGCGTCGTTTTGCCTTTTATTTTCGACAGATATCAAGACATCGTGAACTAACAACGCCAGCTGAGTCTCGCAGGGTCGGGATTTACGAAAACCGTGTTGATTTCTCTCTATGAATTTGTGCGTGTCAAAAAAGTCCTTTAAGGAGCTAATTATTATATGTTCCCTTATTTTTTCGCTCAATGACGTGAAAAGTATAGGTCTATATATCGCTGTGTTCCCCTTTAAGCCACTTTTAAATATTGGACTAACATTTGCAATTTTCTAACATTTCGGGACCTTGCCTTCGTTCATAGACACTTCAAATAGGACTTAAGAAAAGGGGCTACGATTTCCGCAACCTCCTTGAATACACGACCTTGTATGTCTTCCAGACAAGTTCTTTATTAGGGTTAATCCGTCGCAAAAGTTTATCGATACTCATACGATACAGAACTATCGATTTAATGTAGGGTACCTATTGTTATATTGGACGTAAGTAGACAACGATGAATATCGTTTAAGATGAATGCTTTACCACTGTCATCGTTAACTATGTTCCAGCTATTACATTTTAATGAACCTACCGTATATTCTTTACCTTTGACCTCACGCACTTTAGAGCAGAAGACTTTAGGGTCCTCATATATGTATTCGCATAAGATCATCTTTGTCAATAGGCGGAGGGTATCACGCATTATTCGTTTTCTCACCGATTAAGCTTTTCTGTGACACCTCTTTCATTGGTCTGTGATTATATATCGTTAGGATGCCTCGAGTAGGCTTTTAATTTGTATGAATACGCCACTGTTTCATAAGAACTTTTCTAGTTTTCTTAATATACCTCCTAAGATCATTATTTTGTTTAGAATATTTAAAGGGTAAAATGTCACGCATGTCCTGAATGTAACGCATTCCCCGTAAAAACAAGTACCGTCGCCGGTATTGACTATCATCGCGCGCGCTTTGTAGAAATTAACATTTTTAAAAAGGTTGATCACTATATTCTTTAAATTCAGCCCTTAAATGCAGATACATTCTGCGCATAGGTTTTTGATGCCTTACAAAGTAAATATTCACATCATTAACAGCGGCTTTGTGAGCTGGTATTCCATTGCAAACAGTTGTATTTACTATTCGCTCGGTTGCACTTGTAAGTAGGAGATCTAATAAGCATATTTCCCTGGTATACTCTTCAACTTTCAGATGTAGCGAATTTCTTTGCGTTATACTTTATAAACCTTTACAGGAGTCACTATCTTTCATTTCTTTACTACGTGTGTAAGACAGTCGATATGAGGAAGATAAAATCCCATCCCTTTCCTCCATGTTCCCGGATAAAAACGAATGTGGGCAACTGCGGAGTGCACTTTTAATCACTAGGAAAATTCCGTTACCTATTTTATCCTGACGATCTTTAGAATAGATCTTGAAATCTTTAGGAAATACTTCGTAGTTGCTGATTTCATTAGTTAGCTAGATTTCTGTTCCTACGATTATGTCTGAATCGTTAGCTTTGTCGAAACATTCTAGTTCGGCGTCTTTATTTTGATGTTCCTACAATTTATTACAGCGATAAATAAACTGTTAACGTTATATGAATCCCGAGAGGCACATTGCAAATCATGATCACCTATTACAGGACGCTTATCTCATTCGCTTAAGTTATAAGCATCCCAACTATTTGAAATATCCTTTATGCAAACAAATACTTAAGAGCTCGTTAATCTTAGGAGACATCCCGCTCATCGTATCAGCAATATAGTGAACATTAGAACCATTGCAGGCGAGAGGGTACGATCGGAGGGTCGGCCGAAGGACCACAAAGTCAGCTCCCATGCCCCGACAGAATTCCCATAGCCTCGCATCCAGTCCAACTATTGTCTCCGAACAACATGGGTACAGTCCTTCTGCAACACAATGCTGCAAATCGAAAGCCGCACATCGATGCTAAGCGACCCCCGCACGCGCTCAACCTCGGAATTAAGGTCTTTAAAAGAACCTAGAATATCCTAGGGAACGCAGTGACAGGCATCGTAGACACCAACATGGGCCACCACCCGCAGCCGAGAGCAACCCGTGTCCTTGGCCACCGAACCTACCGCACCCTTGACGTGGGCAAACGCCCTGAGAGAATACACCAAGATATAAACCTTTTGTCATCTCCCTCCTTATTCGCCTCTTCCCAGAAAGGAGACGCCACACGTATTGGTTTGAGATCCCTATGAATACAACCTCCCTACCCCGAATTCCTATAGGTGCAGATAATGTATCGTATAAGTTGGAGCGTTAGTCATTACCTTCCGAACGGGCTCATCACCACCTTGCAGCGCCTAAAACCTATTGTGAAAATTGATAGTGTTAATCAGCACTATTGCCAGCCCGCATTGCTGGCATTTAATATCCCTACTGACAGGTATCCGGTAAACATAAAGCTGCAAGTATTCTTCCCGATGGCAATTTCTAAGTATATTGTACACTATAGAATGTCTCTCGAACTAATATAGGATGGGGTTTAACTGCTTCAGTAGTAGTAGTCTTCTCCGAAACACGAACTTGCATCAGAATGAGACTCAACACCACCGGAATAACAACTTCAATGTACTTATCATCAGCTTACAATGGGACATCAATTCTATTTTTAGCACGCTATCAATATCACTTGGTATTAAATCATTTTCGGTTGAGAAATACCAATATGGGAGCAGAGATGGTATAATCGTAACATGTTCCATCAAAACTTTCTATGAGTCGCTAATAACAATAAACGATCAAGGAAGGAGATTATAGCGATGAAATTTATTGGAGTTTTTTAAATGAGAAGAATTTTATTTCGATATGCGTAAGCTTTCTCTTTTCCAATATATTTTAGGCAAAGGTTAAATGATCGCATTAAGGAAATCATATTTTTGTTAGAATTCCGGAATTTAAATTTTTTTCCGTAATCCGTAAAAATTTCTTCCGTAATTTAAAATTAGTATTTATGACTGTAAGTAAATGTGTATGCCAGATATATCAAGGTGAAGCATTCCCTAGAATACTTACGTAATGTACTCACCTTGTCTGTAAAAGAAGAATCGAATGACCCGTGACATTGCAAGATGTTGCTGCAACGAATAGTCAGTTATATAACTATACATGCTACGAGGTGCTAAAAAAAGAGTTATATAAGTGGAAAAAATTAAAATATTTGAGCAGACACAGTAGGTATAGTAGTATAGGGATTCAAATTGAAAATAAATTGACATCATATGTTATACTTCGTATCAAACTAAGAAAAATATATAACTGTTTCTACTTAACCAAATATTTAATGTAAAAACACCAAGGGTAATATACTA
>KZ309322.1:100107-110753 GCA_000376725.2 Ladona fulva | reverse complement strand
AATTCAAAATACATAGTAATATCATTACAAATTATTTTCATTGATAAAATCATTTACACAATAATAAGTTTTACTAACTAAAAACGTTTTCAATTTACTTGAAAAACATGAGCCCTTTGTCTCTTTTATAGCAGCAGGTAGCATATTGTAGACTTTAAGAGCCATTACCTCAAAGCTCCTGGCAGTAAGGCTCAGTCTGTGAGATGGAGCTCTCAAGAGCAACTTTCCTCTAGTCTGGTGGTTGTGATTTACTCTTAGTTGCTCGTACTTACTTATATTCGAATGAATGTAGTGTGCACAAGCATATATATATGCTGAGGGCATTGTTAATATACCCCATTCCATAAAGAAAGGCCTACAAGATTGCCTTCTTCCTATCTTTGCAATAACTCTTATAACCCTCTTTTGCAAAATGAATATGTGTTTCCAATGTATGGAATTACCCCATATAAGAATGCCATACGTCATAATTGAGTGAAAAGTGGCAAAATACGCAATTCTCAACACCTTAAAGTTTACTGCTGAAGTCAATTTGCCAATCAGGTATGTTGCTTTGCTTAACTTGGTTCCAAGATACTTAATATGATCATACCAGCTTAGTCTTTGGTCAATTACAATACCCAAGTATTTTATGGGGGTTTGATTGGTGCTCTGTGCATTCCTGGCAAGAGAGATTTTTAAACACTGGTATTTGCTTTCATTTACAAAGAGATGATTATCATTGAACCAATTAGTTAATTTTTTATTCTCTACCTTAGTGATTGAGTCAATATTATCTTGTTTTTTGCTTTTAGCGAGAATAGCAGTATCATCGGCAAATTGAAAAATTTTGGCTGCACAAGAGTAATGCAGGTCATTAACATATATCAGGAATAGATATGGTCCAAGGACAGATCCTTGGGGAACCCCATACTTCACCAGACTTTTTGGAGATAACTTATCATTCACAGACACATATTGATATCTATCTTTGAGGTAACTCTCTATGATATGCAGTGGAGTACCTCTTACACCATAGGAGTATAATTTTGACAGGAGCTTAGAGTGACATACACTATCAAATGCCTTAGATAAATCACTGAGAGCAAGGATGATACTCTCATTATTCTCTAAAGATAAATAGACATCACTAACCATTGACATTATGCATTCAATTGTTCCTTTGCCTTTCAGGAAGCCAAATTGAGTTTTGCTTATTAAATTATTAAATTCAAAGTAGTTATTTAACCTTGAGAGTAATGCCTTCTCTATGATTTTAGAAATAATTGGTGTAATTGCTATTGGTCTATAGTTAGAAGGATCCTTAATATCACCTTTCTTAAATATTGGGATGATTTTAGTATGCTTTAGTTCTTTTGGATAGTTACCTGATTCAAAAATTTCATTAATTAATTCAGAAAGAGGCTGTGACACAGTGTGAGATATATTTTTCAATAAGTTTGAACTCATCCCATAGATATCACAGCAGTTGCTGCTTTTCAAATCAGTAATTAAATTACAAATTTCTTTTTCATTCACTGGTTCTAAGTAAAATGATTTTAGGCTGGAAAATTTTAATTTACTGTCAGTATTACTATTTTGAGGAATCTTTGAAGCATTGACAAGATTTCCAACAACATTTGTAAAATAATTATTTAAAATATCTGGTGATAGGTGAGTTGGATTATTCTTTGCCTTGTAGTTAGTTTCAGTTTTAATAACATTCCACAAGGCTTTTGGTTTATTTTTTGAATTTGAAATATATTTATTGTTGGCTTCAATTTTAGCTTTCTTGATGGCTTTCTTATAGTCTCTCTTTAATGTTAAATAATGCGTTTTTGTATCATGATTTGAGTCTCTAATAGCATTTTCATAGGCATTTAGTAGTCTATCCCTCATACAAAACAGATCATTACTAAACCAAGATATTTTACATGCATCAGCTTTGACCTTATATGCCTTTTCTGGCATACAATAATTTAAAATGTCAAGAAATGAGGACCAAAAACCAGAAAATCTGTCATATTTCATAGTGGTATCATTAAGAAAAGACCTAACATAAGTGTTTAACATGCTATTCAGTTTGTTAATTGAACCCTCGCTTAAGTTTCTGGAATAAAAAACTCTTTCCTCCTTACTGAAAATAGTCCTTTGCATATTAAGATGGCTTAGCAAGCCCATGTGATCAGAAAGACCAGTTGAAACTACACTAGTTGGAAAATTAAAATTTGTCAGCACATTGTCTATACATTTACCACTAGCAGGTCTTGTGGATTCATTCACCATATGTTGAAGACCAGTGGAGTGAATCACATTCAAAAACTGAGATAGCTTAACATTGCTACTGTCTTCATCAAACTGAATGTTGAAATCACCCATCACAACTATTTTACATTTTAATTCCATTAGTTTCATGAAAATATCGAATGAATTATTAAGAAAGATTTCAAAATCTCCATTAGGAGATCTATATATAGCTAATATTACTAAATTATAATTAATTACTCTTATAGCTGTAACCTCACAGTGGCACTCAATAGTCATATCATTTATTTGTTTTAACGGAGAACATTTTAAACTTGATGCAGCATAGATTGCTACTCCTCCATGTGAAGTTAAACGTCTACAATAATTTGATACGAGACAATAAGAATTAATACTAAAATTATCAATTTCATCAACTTTCAACCAGTGCTCACAAATACAGGCAATGTCAACTTTATATTTATTTAACAACAATTCCAACTCATTCACTTTATTCCTTAAAGACTGAATATTTTGGTGTAAGATATTCAGATTACCCATTGTACACTGTTTATTGTTGGATGGAATCTGATTTTCAACATTTTGATCACTAATATTAAGTTTATCATCCTTAGATACAATCACTTTGGCTGAGGTTGGATTTTTAGCTAAACTATTTGTATTACTATCGTCATTTTTAAGAATATTTTTAATCACATTATTATTAATGCTTCCTGCTCTAGAATGGCCATCTATAATGCCACATATCGTGGCAGGCTTCATAAACTGCCCTTGGTGCAGATTCTTTTTGTGTTTTTATTTTTACAATTATCACCCTACAGACTGCAAAGTAGTATCTACAGATTAATCATATACTATTCTAATTTTAACTGTATTTTATGTTCACTGCCCGTTTCAATGAACTATCAGCATTGTAGTTTTTTGCTCTTTGTTTCCTCAGGATAGGTTAGGAGGAGTGCAAGGGATAGTAATGCGTAATACATAGCCAACTTCTACCCAAAGTCAACCCAGGCCTTCATGTGACATACTCTGATTTAACAGATGAGGATATGACGAAGAACTATGTTTTTACAAACAATTCATCTTGCAGTGAATGAAAGAGATTCGATAACATTCTAGAAAATGGATGAAACTCGGCTGAAGAAAGTATGCGATAGATTCATAAAAGATGAAATGTTTTAGGTTAAAAAAAGATTAATAGAGAAAGAAAAAACGAGTCAAATTGTCGAATTCGAACCAGGTACCACCGCACCCGCTAAGCTATCAAAATGCTAAGGCGAGACCTGTCACCAAATCCACAACTGAAAATTTTGATAAGATGTGAGCAGGTGCTCAGAGTTAGTCAAGTAGTTACTGGAAGTTAATGTAAGTTATTTTAAGTTTTAAACTCTTCGAGGAAGAATTTTTTCGATGGAGAGTAGATTGTATTCAAATTTGACCACAAGGGGATTTTTACCCAGCTGCTAATAGTAGGCGGTATAGTAACACTACCATCCTTACTGAAATTATCCCCAAGTTTGCCATTCTCAAAGATTTGTCACCCTTCCAATTGGGATATTATCTATATTGATAGAAACCCGCTCGCTGGTAGTCCACGCGTAAGTATCGGTTTTATATCACAATTACTATTTTATTTTGCGAATCCACAAAAAATTACTAAGTAAAACAGAACTTCGTTTCACAAATTACTTCACTGAGTACATATAAAGAGGCACAAAGGCAAAGAAAAATCAGTCATCTACAAATCAGAAATCTCTACTAGATTGCTAACAATTACTTTCCGAGACTCGACAAAGGAGATATTTTAAAAATCAACACGAAGCGTACCAAAAGAAAAGGAACTTAACAATTTAACTCGTATTTTCGAACCTCTATTGAGATTAGGCAGAAATTCGCCCGATATGACGGTGAAATGATTCTCAAGAGGTCGAAAATTACCTTATTGGTATCCCACCCACCTCTTTAGCTTCCTCGAAGCAGTGCGATCCTTGAAAAGGGCCAAGGAAGGTAGGACTCCGAGGAGGACGGGGGTGCAGCATCTCGTAACATTCCTCAAAGCGTTCTCCCTCGGGTGGGTCTTCGCGCCTCTCCCAGTTCCTCCTTGGCTACTCTTCTGGAACTCGACGACGACGCTTCGGGAGCTTAAAGTAAGACAATGAGGAATCATTTTAGTCTCATACTTAATTGTATGTCCCTATAATGATGGTCGACTGAAATACAAGATCCCGTAAAATCAAAGATCCTATAAAAATCTCATAACAACAATAACGATATTTCCTTTAAAACTAAGTCACTAACTCCAATAATACCGTCATAAAGTATTCGTTCACAAAGTTTAGGAGGTCATAAAATTATTTAGTTATTATATTATTAGCCTTATTTAAGTCACGTTTCCGAATATTACATTTCTCAAACAATTTAAGTAATCTAAATCTTCCTGTCATTCTCTTAATCTTTGATACAAAATATTCCATTTTATTTCTAATTGCACGAGTTGAAAGTCGAATCGAGAAATCGAATTATTGAGGGTATAACGATAAATGCTAATCTTATCGTACACCGAATTATTTACTTATTGTTAGAATACGAATGAGTTCTCGCTGTAATTATGGCTCAGCATCCAACACTTATAATGCAAAGTTTGTTGATTGTACTCTCTTAGAAACGCCGTACTTTGTTAGTCAATCGTATTTGCTTATGCTCTAGAATTTAATAACTTCAGCGCATGTTTGAAAATGTAACATATTTCACCGGAATTCAAAATAAAGTACAAATACAGGAAGAAACAAATTTATTTCGAAATGAATTTCAGAGCACCTGACTCACTCACTATGCATAAAACATCCACACTATTTATTTTTACATGATGACCGTGTAAGCCGCCAGCGGTGGGTGGCAGGGTTATAAAACCAGCGATATCGATATCTAAATGTAACTGTCATTAGTTTTCCTAATGCTCTACGGGCAAAAGTCCCACAAGTTCATAGCATTTGCTTTTGATGACCATCTCGCTGTGTTCTTTCAACGTTCCTTCCAAACTTCCCGACTTCAGCCTATCTGTGTGTGGAAGCAACGAGGTAAAGGAACACTTTTTCCACCTTGAGGAATCTCTTAGTTTCTAAGTACAAGTAAATCGCTATTCTGTGGTTAACGTGAGTTATAGCTTACGTTAACTCCAACCGAAAGCTTTAGAACGAGACAAAGTCGCATTTATAAGTCCATTCATTACTTTAAAACATTTATGTACAAAATCGAAAAGAACTTACTATCATGATATATAAATAACGAGAAACTTCTTTAGCCAAGAAAAAAATCTTTTAACAATATCTCAAAATTTCGTTGAGATTGAACTGATATTTTAGGATATATAAAATTTCAAAGTGAGCAATCCGTTAAAGAGGAGCTAATGTCCGTAATTTTATAAAGTCAGCACTGATTTGCCTTCCCATGCATTAGGTTATTTGGGGGAATATTTCTAGTGCAACTGAAGGTTACGAATAGTGAGAAGTCGTCGCTGTAATATACTCGTTTAGAACTGCAGCCAAAGGTGTTTTGGGGTTATCGCTCAGAGTGCAGCTGGGAAATAATTCCAAGAGGATAAAAGCTGCGGAAGTCTCTCTTATTCAACAGTAATTTGAATTTATTCAGTTCGCAAGAGTGATACCGTAGCAAAAATAGTTTCTACAAATCATGTATTTTCTTTTTCTCAAATTCCTTAAGAACTGGAAATATCTTTTTTATCTCGAGAACATGATTGACGTAAACATTGTTAACGGTTGTGCATTTCCTTACAAACCTATTGTTTATTTTCGTGTTAAAATTTATTACGATTAAAGAAAATTTAAAATACCATCTGACAGTAACAACACATGCGAAGCCTTAATGGACGGGCACTGAGGAAACTCATTATTATATTGTTCAAAATAATAGTCTTTAGGAGCAAAGAAAACGCGTTTTTTGTGGGATCCTACCGACAAGAGTTGTTTGTGAGAAATAGAAAATGCACAGCGAAAGGCGATACGTTTTGTCATAAATTGCTAGGAAAAATATCAGTGAGCGTTACCCAGATGCTTCGGAATGTAAAAACTTCCAAAGATTCAGCTGATAATATGCGTCCTCCTTTTACATAGTCCATTGTGATTCTCAGAGAAAAACTATAGAATTTATTTTTAGTATAGAAAGTATTTTTTTCGGNAGAAATATCATAAAATAAAATTTCCCCCTCAACAGATCGATTATTTATCTCCGGTAGACCATTCATCTATTTTCGCCCCGACAATACAGCATTTCATTCCCGTGATCTCGGTCAACGCATTACATACCTAAAAGATTAATTTAACTGGTGAAACAGGTTATTCTTGGTTACATTTTATCATAAGTTGAAAAAATTTTACCTTTCCGTTTATCATTGTAAGAAGCAAACAGAACTTGATACGATAATTGCCTACATTTACTGGCTTAAAATGTCATTACGTAAATATGCCTTACGTAAATAACTTTCTTCCGCCTTAATAATTGCTTTCACTTCCTTTCTTCACTGAAAGCGAATCGGTCTTCAGAATCTAGGGGAACTGGAAATACTGACAGCAAATTCTCGAAGAATTCGTGTTTTGAAGAACGGTAGAAGCTACGGAAGGAGCCCCAAAACACCACTGTCCTTCTGCACTGTCCAAATAGAACTGAAACTACTCCTATACTTCTGACTGGGAATCACGAAATTGCAAGGCGAAGGATGCCGTTAATCCGGCTGAAGTGTAGCTGAGTGTCAGAATGAGCCCTTTTCGGAACCTTTGTATACGGAGTACTGAGGCAGACACCAAATAACGCCAGATGTAGGCTTATTTAATATAGTTGAGGTTCAGAGATAAGGAAAGTTCTGTCTAAACCCAAACACGATTCCTTAGCTTATTTATTGGGAAGTAAAATTTTAAAATATTCTCAAATCTTAAAGCTGGATGAAAGCAATGGAATATTCATAAAATTAGTCTTGCTTTGAGAAGAGGGTGAACGTATTTTTATTTACCTCATAATTCTATCTCAAAAGGCAGAAAAAAGTTCATCCTACGGTATAAACCCCAAAATTTACCATTTAAAATTGTTTTGGTCCGTAGTTCCTCTTAAAGCAAGTGAGCTTCACAGAGGACGGTGATCCGCTGCGCGGAATACGCCATTGCAGCGTTTTCGAAAAGTTGTTTTATTTATCGATGGCGCAAATATGCGCAAGGTTTTAATTCAGATTCTTCTTCAGGAAGCTTCAAAGAACATCTTGGTATAAGTTATCCCGTGACACTCGATGTCACTTTCTACTATTTTCATCGATTTAGGTAAAAATGTGCTCTAAAATAATGGTCCACCATTTTGTTACGTAAAGTATGTAAATATTTAAGGGTGATCATGAATGCTACGTCTTATGAAGGAAAAAGAACATGTCTACAACATAGAACTATTTTTTGTCCGATCATTATCTTCGTTTGAGTTCACCAGCGGTTTGAAGTTGAAGATTTTCGCAAAAAATCGAAGTCAGGAATTTTTCGCAAAATTTGGTCGTTTGACCCCCTGTATAATTTTAATACGTAAGATCAAACGTAAATAACCTCCATAGTCGTATGCAGACTTTATTTGTGATTGGTCATGCAAAGTTTCATAGTCCGTACTCAAAAAAAGCGTATTCGTATTTTTGGCCAGCTTTTTTCGATTCTAGCCCACTGTGCGCCGTTTCGTTCTCCGTTATCTTCGGTATCAATGGGTGAATGGGGAACTTTATAAATAACGAAGATTGATCAGATCATTAAGGAAATTTCATTCCTACGGTATATTTATAGAATCGATACATGCCGTAAAATCGAATCCATTGAAGGGTAATATGACATTAGCAGAGCGTTGTTTCTATCCACGGACTTCTGGGTTATGGGCCCTGTATGCTTTCACTGCGCTACTCTGCTTCTTCTTTCTCAACGAATTTAATTGAAAAGATTAACCAACATAACGAATTCCATCCCTGTATGATATAATTTTCTTTGCTACCGCAAAACTTCCTTTTCTGAACTTCTAATCACAGTCATTTCTAATCGAAAACTAATTTACTGCAATAACTATTTCTAGACAGAATACCACTAATTTTAGAATAATTTTAACAGGAAATATTTTCGTATTCTAATGAGAACAAGTCATCTTTCATTTACTATAAATTGTGTGTGCACAATTACAGTATCACTAAAAGTTAAATTAAGTGACTTTTTGGTCACCTTAAGCGTTCATAAAGAGGATATATCCTTGTCAGGACATGGCAAAGATGATAAAATCGTAAGAAATTTGTACAGATTCTCATTTCAGCAATGATGCGAATTTCAAATCCTCTTTCCGCTTATATTACTGTAGTGAAGTTCTTCCGTTTGTTCAAATTTTCGTTTTATGCTCGAACTGCGATTATATCGATGCGTATAATCGCAGTTCGAGCGATATGCGAAGGAACATTAGGCAAACATTGCCTTATTAGAACTCAACACGCTTCGCATATTTCGAATTTTAGCCATTCCCATTTCTCAATTTTCCTTCATTGCTCTCATATTTTCACGTTTTCGAATTTCTCCGTAATTTTCAATTAATTCCTTTCGCATTCTCTCCCTAAAACGACCCTCTCTGTACCACTGTCCCCGTTTATCGACCGAATAATTTCCTAATATTTACCCTCTGCCAGCGGCGTATTTCTCCCAAAAGTATACGAGAATTGTTCTCAGATAACTGGATGGGCAGGACAAAAATCTATCACTTTTCGGAACAAGCATATTCCGTTAGCATAAAGTGGAACTTTTTTTAATGGAGGATGTAGATGAGAACTTTGTGTAGTCTGTGAGACATTTTCAATCTTTCCTTGGTACAGTTTCAGAACGATGCGTGTTAGTCTAGCATAATCTTTTGAGCTGCGAAGTTTCTTTCGTATTTTTTGTGTAGATATATTTCTTGGTGTGCTATTTAGTGTTATTAATCAGCTCCTCTATCTTCTCAGCAATAAGTAGCAGATGACAACAAGTATCAAGTGACCGTTTTTCGATCAAGGTTTTAACTATATTCGGTGCAGTACTTCTAAATGGGTATGCACAATGAAGGAAAAATTTCGACTGTATATAGGCTATTTCAATCTTTTCGGATTTCCAAATCACGCTAGAAAAGCTCGAAATAATTTGCCTAGTCTGCTACCATGAATGCTTACTAAATCGGGGAAAACATAACTAAGCTCCAGAAAGACCATCGATAGTGAAAATGAGTCTTCGGAGCTAGAAACAATTGAAGCCGTAACAAAATTAAATGAAAGCCTCGTTTCGTTAGGTGTCTCTCCGATTGATGAAAGAAAAATCCATCAAAAATCGTGTCACAAAAAAAGGCAAAGAAAATACAGCAAGCACTATCCAGTAAGGTGTTCCACGTGGAAGGCGAGGGAATACATGAGGAATCTGACGATATTCTGAGAAAATTGAGAGAAGCATACAGTTTAAAAAGCGAAACAATTAGAAAAAATAATGTTAACAATATTTGAGGACTGGCCACGCCGCGAAATCAAGAAAAGTGTCGACACCTCCTACCATTTGATTACGGTTAAAAAAGATTTTGCTTCTGAAAAGAGAATTCTGTAAACACCTAACCAAAATATCGAAAGAGTTTTAGATAAAGAAACCGTATAATGTATATAAGATAATTTTTATCTTTCTGACGAAATAAGTCGCTTAATGCCAGGAAATAAGGACTTGTGAGCAACGATGTGTGATAGGATCACAGATTCAATCACATAATAATAATAATAATAATAACTTTATTGGTCCATAATAACAAACACATTTTCTTTCCTTAGGAGAAATAAGAAGTGAGGTATTCTGAAGAAGGTGGTGATTTTTTTTAATAATTCCCCGACTCGTTGCTTAGTCACTAATATTAGATACTCGATTTCGTTTGTCTGTCTATAAAGTATTCAGCCCGAAGCCGGTTAGGACCTCATCCCCTCTACCATTAGCTACGAAGAGTTAGGAAAGAGAGGTGAGGCTTACTAGACAAGATGAGGAGTGAGGTAATATGCCCTTGCTTTCCTCACTCAGCCAGAACGCTATAAGCAAAACAAGCCTACGTTGGTGAAGCACAATGACTCTACGTGTAACACTTTTAGTAACATTGCATAAGGAGAAATCGTAATTAATGCTATTATTCAGCATAACTCACTCCTCGGTAGCTTTCAAATCATCACAGCCATCAACAAGACTCAGACAAAAGTTTATATTAAACGATACATTTTTATACATCCCGTATTAAAAGTCAAATACAATTCTTCTGTATCAGAAAAAATCAGTGACCTTATCAATCAAATTCGATGACTGTGAAAATATTCATCCCTAATGCCGGATAAAACATCATAC
>KZ309322.1:80618-94443 GCA_000376725.2 Ladona fulva | reverse complement strand
ATAGTAATGCGTAATACATAGCCAACTTCTACCCAAAGTCAACCCAGGCCTTCATGTGACATACTCTGATTTAACAGATGAGGATATGACGAAGAACTATGTTTTTACAAACAATTCATCTTGCAGTGAATGAAAGAGATTCGATAACATTCTAGAAAATGGATGAAACTCGGCTGAAGAAAGTATGCGATAGATTCATAAAAGATGAAATGTTTTAGGTTAAAAAAAGATTAATAGAGAAAGAAAAAACGAGTCAAATTGTCGAATTCGAACCAGGTACCACCGCACCCGCTAAGCTATCAAAATGCTAAGGCGAGACCTGTCACCAAATCCACAACTGAAAATTTTGATAAGATGTGAGCAGGTGCTCAGAGTTAGTCAAGTAGTTACTGGAAGTTAATGTAAGTTATTTTAAGTTTTAAACTCTTCGAGGAAGAATTTTTTCGATGGAGAGTAGATTGTATTCAAATTTGACCACAAGGGGATTTTTACCCAGCTGCTAATAGTAGGCGGTATAGTAACACTACCATCCTTACTGAAATTATCCCCAAGTTTGCCATTCTCAAAGATTTGTCACCCTTCCAATTGGGATATTATCTATATTGATAGAAACCCGCTCGCTGGTAGTCCACGCGTAAGTATCGGTTTTATATCACAATTACTATTTTATTTTGCGAATCCACAAAAAATTACTAAGTAAAACAGAACTTCGTTTCACAAATTACTTCACTGAGTACATATAAAGAGGCACAAAGGCAAAGAAAAATCAGTCATCTACAAATCAGAAATCTCTACTAGATTGCTAACAATTACTTTCCGAGACTCGACAAAGGAGATATTTTAAAAATCAACACGAAGCGTACCAAAAGAAAAGGAACTTAACAATTTAACTCGTATTTTCGAACCTCTATTGAGATTAGGCAGAAATTCGCCCGATATGACGGTGAAATGATTCTCAAGAGGTCGAAAATTACCTTATTGGTATCCCACCCACCTCTTTAGCTTCCTCGAAGCAGTGCGATCCTTGAAAAGGGCCAAGGAAGGTAGGACTCCGAGGAGGACGGGGGTGCAGCATCTCGTAACATTCCTCAAAGCGTTCTCCCTCGGGTGGGTCTTCGCGCCTCTCCCAGTTCCTCCTTGGCTACTCTTCTGGAACTCGACGACGACGCTTCGGGAGCTTAAAGTAAGACAATGAGGAATCATTTTAGTCTCATACTTAATTGTATGTCCCTATAATGATGGTCGACTGAAATACAAGATCCCGTAAAATCAAAGATCCTATAAAAATCTCATAACAACAATAACGATATTTCCTTTAAAACTAAGTCACTAACTCCAATAATACCGTCATAAAGTATTCGTTCACAAAGTTTAGGAGGTCATAAAATTATTTAGTTATTATATTATTAGCCTTATTTAAGTCACGTTTCCGAATATTACATTTCTCAAACAATTTAAGTAATCTAAATCTTCCTGTCATTCTCTTAATCTTTGATACAAAATATTCCATTTTATTTCTAATTGCACGAGTTGAAAGTCGAATCGAGAAATCGAATTATTGAGGGTATAACGATAAATGCTAATCTTATCGTACACCGAATTATTTACTTATTGTTAGAATACGAATGAGTTCTCGCTGTAATTATGGCTCAGCATCCAACACTTATAATGCAAAGTTTGTTGATTGTACTCTCTTAGAAACGCCGTACTTTGTTAGTCAATCGTATTTGCTTATGCTCTAGAATTTAATAACTTCAGCGCATGTTTGAAAATGTAACATATTTCACCGGAATTCAAAATAAAGTACAAATACAGGAAGAAACAAATTTATTTCGAAATGAATTTCAGAGCACCTGACTCACTCACTATGCATAAAACATCCACACTATTTATTTTTACATGATGACCGTGTAAGCCGCCAGCGGTGGGTGGCAGGGTTATAAAACCAGCGATATCGATATCTAAATGTAACTGTCATTAGTTTTCCTAATGCTCTACGGGCAAAAGTCCCACAAGTTCATAGCATTTGCTTTTGATGACCATCTCGCTGTGTTCTTTCAACGTTCCTTCCAAACTTCCCGACTTCAGCCTATCTGTGTGTGGAAGCAACGAGGTAAAGGAACACTTTTTCCACCTTGAGGAATCTCTTAGTTTCTAAGTACAAGTAAATCGCTATTCTGTGGTTAACGTGAGTTATAGCTTACGTTAACTCCAACCGAAAGCTTTAGAACGAGACAAAGTCGCATTTATAAGTCCATTCATTACTTTAAAACATTTATGTACAAAATCGAAAAGAACTTACTATCATGATATATAAATAACGAGAAACTTCTTTAGCCAAGAAAAAAATCTTTTAACAATATCTCAAAATTTCGTTGAGATTGAACTGATATTTTAGGATATATAAAATTTCAAAGTGAGCAATCCGTTAAAGAGGAGCTAATGTCCGTAATTTTATAAAGTCAGCACTGATTTGCCTTCCCATGCATTAGGTTATTTGGGGGAATATTTCTAGTGCAACTGAAGGTTACGAATAGTGAGAAGTCGTCGCTGTAATATACTCGTTTAGAACTGCAGCCAAAGGTGTTTTGGGGTTATCGCTCAGAGTGCAGCTGGGAAATAATTCCAAGAGGATAAAAGCTGCGGAAGTCTCTCTTATTCAACAGTAATTTGAATTTATTCAGTTCGCAAGAGTGATACCGTAGCAAAAATAGTTTCTACAAATCATGTATTTTCTTTTTCTCAAATTCCTTAAGAACTGGAAATATCTTTTTTATCTCGAGAACATGATTGACGTAAACATTGTTAACGGTTGTGCATTTCCTTACAAACCTATTGTTTATTTTCGTGTTAAAATTTATTACGATTAAAGAAAATTTAAAATACCATCTGACAGTAACAACACATGCGAAGCCTTAATGGACGGGCACTGAGGAAACTCATTATTATATTGTTCAAAATAATAGTCTTTAGGAGCAAAGAAAACGCGTTTTTTGTGGGATCCTACCGACAAGAGTTGTTTGTGAGAAATAGAAAATGCACAGCGAAAGGCGATACGTTTTGTCATAAATTGCTAGGAAAAATATCAGTGAGCGTTACCCAGATGCTTCGGAATGTAAAAACTTCCAAAGATTCAGCTGATAATATGCGTCCTCCTTTTACATAGTCCATTGTGATTCTCAGAGAAAAACTATAGAATTTATTTTTAGTATAGAAAGTATTTTTTTCGGCGAACGATACGCAAAAGGGAAGGGAATCGATTAGGGAAGCAGAGTCATGGTTCAGGCACCCCCTGCCACACGCCGAAAGGCTGTTTGAAGGGTCCATATGTAGATGTAGAAGCCTTATGATCAATTAAAATATTCAAAATTTCAAATATTAAAATTCAAAGATTTTCTGCGCAGATAAATGACTAAATAATTTGAGTGAATAATTAAGCGCAGCGCAGATACTGACTTCAATTCTTTTGAAAAACACACAACTGTTTAAATTTCCTATAGCCTGAATATTCAGATGTGTAAACATAGGTGTATTATCATGAAGTAAAACTTATTTGATAATACGCACCTCTTTTGTAAGCTATGCTCCTTTCTACGTTTTTAGCGGCATCGCAAATTACCGGAAAGATACGTAAAATAACTAAGTACATGTTATACGATAATCGATACTTCAGAAGACATACTGATCCTAAAAAAATAGTTACATACCAACGAGAAAGAGACGAAAAAACTACAATACTGGTTATCGATGTCTTCAAATTCCCATTTTCCCGTTTGCGTTAGCTCAGATAGCAGCTTCTGAAGAAGCCAGCGTCCAGCGTTGGCGATACGTCGTCATTTCTACCGACAACCACTGCGTAGCCATCGCGTCATGACTTAACGTTACCAACAGTGGAACACCGTATTTAAGTAATATATTTTTAGCATTATGTCTATAAATTATTTTGGAGAAATGTGGAAATCTATAGAAACACTTAACTTCCTTATCATATTTTTCCTTCTTCCATT
Organism: Ladona fulva; assembly: GCA_000376725.2. NCBI lineage: Eukaryota > Metazoa > Arthropoda > Insecta > Odonata > Libellulidae > Ladona > Ladona fulva. Next base: position 90,436 of record KZ309322.1, on the reverse strand, counting down.
TCGTCGAGCCTCCCAATGTATTTAATCTTAAAAAACTTCACATAATTACTCTATCTTACCAATGAATTTCTGTAGTTTCATATTTTGTACCATTTCCCAGATACGAAGCTATTGTGATAAATCGCTAAATCCAAGCGATTTGTAGATTGCCCAATGTCAATTGATGGCCAATTCTTATTCTTTTCTAGTTTTCGTCGGATGGCTCCGTAGATTAAAAAAAAAAATAAAAATTTGCATCAAAGCCTTATTTTCCAGGATTTGGACTATCATTTAGAGGTTTGGACTTTTAAAACACTTCAGGAGCAGTTTCGCCGGTGGTCCACGCCTACGCTCTGAGACCAAACAGTAAAAATAAACAAACTTATTATCCTGCCTTCTACTGTGTAGTGTAAAAGAAAAACTCCTAAGCCGTATTTTGTAAGTGGTGGTGTTATATGCAACAATTTCCCAACTTTTTCTTTTCCCTCTCCTCTTCCCAATCCTTATCTCCCTCTACACCCAAAACGTACTTATCCGTACCCAAGAATTCAAAACAGCACACCTATGCCGTCCAAAGAGGAAAAACACCCCAAATAACGTCAAAAGCGACCCAAGAACAAGACACAAAACAAAATCAACAAGATAAAATGTGTCGTACGTGTAGGTCTAATGTGAATGGGTGAACCTGTGATGTGCCAATGGAATAAAAATTCAACGCAATGCGTGTATGTCAAGTTAAAAGGGATAAAATGTACATACAACCAGATCACAGGCAAAAACCTTTGTTTCAAAAGTAAAAGAATAAATCCCGATTCTACGAAACCAAAGGACAAAGACAAAATTGACGTAAAAACAATGTGCTTGCACAAGTGTAAGAATGACAAAAATTTGAAAATTTAAAAACAAGTCCTGAGCCACTCACCACTTACAGAAAACACCTAAATACGTATTTCAACAACCATGTCGTCATCATCAGTAGATAGTGAAGAATTTTTAGTTAAATTACCGCCACTTACAAAATACGGCTTAGGGGTTTTTCTTTTACACTTCACATCAGCCGTGTCTCCAATATTCACATGCTGCCTTCTACTAATCACCTAATGCAAACTTCAACAACAATGCCTTCAGAGGACGAAGAATACCAAAGAGGAAACTGAGGGGTTGGGTTAGTCAACTGCGATGTTATCATATCGTCCAATTTTCCCTGTTCTTCCTTTTCCTTTCGATTGGAATCTTAGATTGACAAGGGCTGGAATGTGTAACAGAACAATGCGACAGATATATTCATTAATTAACATTTCTGCGGATATATGATCGGCATTCATAACGAATGCGGAAGACAGAGAATTAGTTTATCTTAGAATAAGCAGAATTGCGTAGACGACAGAAATACGCGATTCTGAAGTTGCATTTATTTAATAAACAAATGTTAGTTAAAAATCATTTGAAACCTTTAAAATGAGCCAAGAAAAGGCACTGGACCTCTGATCATCTAAAAAATAAAAAATTATTTTAAGGCTTAAGAGGAATGAATTTGTTAGTACAAATATCAAAATATATGCTAGTAAATAAATAGAATTAACTCCATAGGGAAATGGAACAGGGATACATTCCTCATTAACGAACAAATTGAGGCGAAAGATAAGAATCCCGTATAAAACAGAGAGATGCCTGGACCAACGGACGCAGAAGCATTCAGACGTAATCGGAATTTTACATTTCATGACCGACGGAAATGGCCAAGAGGCTCACAGAACCTCTATTGATTTGCTGTTTTGAATAATCAGATAACTGGCGAAAGTTGAAAAAATAACGTCAAGTTTCTGATCTCGAAATAGAAAACCTAAGAGATAGAACTGAATAAGCATGTTTAATTGATTATCCGCAGGCTGTCCAAGTTCATGTGCAGTGTGACGTAAGGTAACATTAGCAAAATTTTAATGGGAGAAAAGTTATGTAAACTACAATAGAAAAGGCCAAATATCGGAATAATACTCAAATAAATTCACGTGTCTCAGAAATATTTACTACGCCACAATTTCAGCCAGAGATATCTTTACAAGGATAATGGTGAAGGCTATCTTTATTTCTATGGACAATGAAGTGTATCTTTAAAAGTTGAAATCGCACATTACTATCAAAAATATAATGAAGATACTATTTATTCCTTCTAGAAAGAAAGGATTTCCTTACGACAGCTTTCACATCTGGATTTCATCTTCAGATGGCATGGTAAGAATATAGTTTCTAAAAATCACTATAGTTTTCATTATCTACGCAGAAAAAAATTCTTCATAAATAAAAAACACGGTCTAAATGGTTACGAACTGTCGACGTTTTAATGCGGTTCCACTATCTCACTACAGCGGTGCTATGAAAAATAGCTTATTAATTACCTTGGCTGCGTGCGAGGAATACGGATTCCTTGAAAAGTGCTCCTAATCTTCGCTTCGCCATCACGAGACACGTCCCTCGAATTCCTCCAAGACGAGCATCCTTCCTTCCTCACTGCAACTCCAGCTTGAATTGGCCAGCGTTGCCTGGATAACAAACAAAAGTCTCCCATTATTCTCCTAAAGTGATCATACTTAAGGATATAGTGGTAAAACGGATAAAAAGACAATTACAGAATAACTGTCATTACGCAATAAAATGAACAGACCTTCTATAATGTAATGAGAGCTTTCTGGTATATAGTCTAATGTTAAATTACTCGATTTCTATCAAACATAAGTATAATTAATCGCTTGAATGCAAAGATTTAATGCATATTGACGAAATGCCTTTAACTCTAATGGTATTAGTAGTAATTATTAAACTGCTTCTACAGGTCACTTCTAAGGTCTCTTTCTCTTTACGAGTAGACTTCAATATCACCGGAGTCGAACGTGTTACCCACATGGCTATCCGGAGTCCCTGCAATTTAATTGTATTGTAGTTGAAGGAGAAAGTTAGAATAGGCATTAAAATACCGAAGCACTTACAATATTCTAATGGCGCTCAGAGAATGAGATTTAGATTTTAGATTTAGATAGAGAAAGAAGAGTTTAAATTTGTGTAAACTGCCTGTGTAAATACTATGGTATGAAGAACATCTGAACCACCAGCTAACTGCATTCACGCACAGTCAATTGCTATAGTCTGTGGGCAAGTTATGTCACTTCTCTAGAGGCCAAACAGTGTACTTAAAATTTCTGTCAGTATTACATGATTTGCAGGTAGGAAGGAAAACAGTGGTGGGGGTGTATGTTCTGGAACTTGAAGAGAGTGAGGGGAAAGAAGGAATCGCTGTGGAATTTCAGGGAACCGGAGAGGGGAAAGAAGGAATCTCAGCGGAATTTCAAAAAACAGGATTCGAACAAAAATCACACTTTGCTTATTTGGAAAGGTCTCGAAAATTTGCTAGACTAATTTTCCTTTACAGGGCTAATAATTGAGCAGGTTACGATCCAACTTGAATTCTCGGAAGAACACTACTCACCTCATGTAGTTTTCCAAAGAAGTACTTTTTAGTAAACGCTGGTTTTCGAGAGTTCTTGGGTTTGGAAGGGGATGGAGTAAGATAAAACATGACGACTTTTTATCAAGCTTTCTTAATTTTTCAAATGCTATTCTCTTTTGCAAAATGTTGATTCATGATATGATTCATCGCAATGTACTGAGGAGATCAAGATATAAGCTGCAGAATTACCATGCATATTTTATAAATATTTTTAATTTTTCTTTTTTTCAGTTCTAAATCTAAAATACATAAATCCTTAAAATTATTTAATGATTAGAAATTTAATCGTCCTGCTTTTATCAATTAATCAAATGTTTCTCTATTCTGGCTGAAAAACCCCATTCGCTGTTACTATTACATTTTGCGGATTCTCCTTCCTCTAATTTACTTAAAAAATTGAAAACGCCTAATAAAGGTACCCTGTTTCATTTCTTATCTTAAAACACGATTTTTCGGTGTAGTGACAAAGGAAGCGAGGTGACAAAAATTCTAGAAATGCGACCCTATTGTCTAAGCCGTATTCGGAGCTGTTCACTCAGGCCATTTGATAAGGAAGTCACCAGTAATCGAGAATATACAATGTATATATACATTGGTATAGTAACTTATACAAATGTTATAAAATGGAGCTATAAATGAATAGAATTAAATAGTCGGTGATGATTACGTAACAGGAGAGAGGGCAGTGCATGTACATGAGACCGTGATTGTATCAATACCCATAAACAAATAAGAACAGTTCCGAGAGAACAGTTAGAACTTCTCATGTCATATGCAACAGACTCTCACTAAAAATACTTAATAGGAGAATAAGGTGGAAAGTGAAGGCGTGTGGAAGAGAAGAACGATTTTTAGATTCAGCTGTTGGAATAAATTATTTTCCCTGAGAGGATAATACAGATGGATCAACCAACTTACGTTACCTCATTAGTTTAGAAAAGCCTTTAAACAATACGCGTAAAAGTTTCTTGCATACTGAAAGCTTATTAGTGCTAAATTGCCACAAATCCTCAAAATTGTTTCCCATTCGGATTTAAATCATTCCATTCGTTGGGCCAAAAGAGAGCCTAGGTTTTTACCGTACCGCAGATGATATTCTAAATCTTTGTGGCCCCTACTTTTGAGCCTTAGTAATGGACCCTTAGAGGACTTACAACAGCATTAAAAACGATTCAATAACAAAGCTTACCCCAAAACAGACATTTGTCATAGAGTGATTTAAAGAGTCCTTGTAATATCCCCTCAGAGGCATCCAGAGAACCTTCCTCCGATTCAAAGAGCAAAGAAGATATCAAGACCTTCGTGGATCCCTAGCAAACCTTTAAATATATCCAGCAAAACTCTACGTCACACTGTTCAACTTTTTCCAGTTCTGCATTGATCGTTATCACATCGGGAAATGACTCAAAAAAGCTTTCGAGTTCCAAATAGATTTCGTATGGAAGAATATTTAATCGTAAGCATCGAACCCTAGATCAACTAGAAGCATTCAACTTTGAACACAAGAAAAAGAACGAATTCTATTCACATGCCTTTTTCTAAGAATCTCTTTTTGGGAACTGCACCAATATATGTATTTAGAATTACTGCAACGATATTTCACGTTCAAGAAAAAACTATCAATTTATGATTTCAAAACTTTTTCCATTTTCTGAGCACTGCATTTCTTTCCGATATTTAGGGAAAAGTCCACCCGATATGCGACACCCGAATCAAGGCGGAAGCCACTCTCCATAAGAATATTCTCGATCCTTTATTCATTTCTATATTAATCAGGAATGATAGATCCCTTATTCTTACGTTTCTGCATTCGTATCTGTAGCGGATGCAGTAATGGGGAGGGAAATTTGCCATTCACAACGCTGAATTCTTAAATAAATCCAGTATAGTCCCTACAAATCATTTATAGCATTAGTAATTTTTAAGAATAATAAAATTCAATGGGAATTCATTTTGATTTTATGTAATTAGTAATAATAAATAATAAATTCTCCGGTAGAGGTAACGATTAAAATAAAGTAGGAAAAGGCAATATATTTTTCGTCTGGTATTTCTATATTCCAAGTTAGCGTTAAAGAAAAGCATTTATTTGATAAAATTATAGAGACAAATACAAGGCAACACAAAAATATTATTCCGTAACATTTTAGACTAATATTCGTCCTAAAAGCAGCTTATAAAGCGAAAATATCAGTATTAATGGTTATATCCATATCCTAACATAGTCAATGATTGAAGGCCCTTTGAAATCGGCTCAACGTCGCCATGTCGCTCGTCTAGCTGAAACAGGAACGCTTTTCCTTTCGGGTTACTATCAAAATCGAAGACCAAAGTAGCCTTCAAACAATTCCAATGGTGCAAGGCGCTGTTTCTATTCGATTCCGGGTTCCTGAAGTTCCACAGCGATTCCTTCTTTCCCCTCTCCCTCTTCAAGTTCCAAAACATATACCCCCGCCACTGTTTTCCTTCCTACCTGCAAATCACGTACCTAGTACAAACAGAAATTTTAAGTGTACTATTTGGCCGCTAGAACTGCGACAGAACTTGCCCACAGACTTTTGCAAGTGACTGCACGTCATACAAATTAGAAGAACGACGGGCAACAAATAGAAAAACTAGATGTCAAGAGAATGTCTAATTACGCCGAATTCGATAAATTAGCTCCAAATAACAGCGCAAAATACACCTACGATAATTACGAAAATTATTACGGAATCATTTATACTTCCAGGGAATTTCAAGAAGATTGCATTAACATATTAGTTACTGCCTCCGCAATATCGACAGAACCAAAGAATTGAATTGCTTTTTGGGTTCAACATAAGTTACGAAGTAAACAGAGAACATCGATATTGAAATGGAAAACGAATTCAGGATCATAACGTAACTTCTAATCTAAACGCAACAGTACCTCGCGGAATAATCGTCAAACGTCATACAGTTCGAAGAGAGAATTCAAAGCCTTACATCTTGGCAAAAGGACGTTTAAGTCTCTTTATAGCAAAATACGTACAACAGTCGACAGCGATCAAACGGGCTCTTAGATGCCCCTCGAGGAAGCTTCCGATCACCTCCAGGCCCATTAGCGGAATGGCCATAACAAATGAAGACTGAATATTGGGTAGCCGGGAGAGGGGAACCAAATGCGTATGGAGCGTTCAACGGAAAGTCACCCTGCATATGCACTGTCATACACACAAATCGTCTCTGCGATTAAACTCCGCGGCACACTTAGGCCCGGTATTACAATCAACAGTTAAATCTGATAGTTACTTAACCTGAAGGTTAAGCTTAACCTCCAGTTAGCGGCATGGCCCGTATTATAAAACTTTGTAAACTGATGGTTAGTAGATCTACTATCAAACCTACCACTTTAACTGAAAGATGCCTTGCTCGAGAGTAATTTTCATACCCGTTACCGTGAAGTTTGTTTAAACAATAATGCATCGTTATATTTCCTGCACATCTTTGGTAGGAAGTTCTTGACAGATTCAACGCATAATTTGATACCCTTCTGTTTAGAAACTGGATGCGCAAAGGTATAAACATTTTATAAAGAAAAAGTGCATTGTATAGGTAAATTTAGTGGAAGAGGAGGGAAACGTGATAGAAAATAAGAAAAGTAACACTGTGATAAGGAAGCAGCAGACGATTTTTCAATAATAAAATCTTCTTTGCACGCCTAAAGCATGTGGTAAATGTTTTTTTGAGTTTATATTTCGTTCACTTGGTGGTATCTAAACAAGTGTTGATATTATATATCTATTCATGATTTTAGAAAACAATATCCTATAATATGACCTTAAAACTCACCTCCATGTACGTTGAAAGCCCAAGCTTCAAATCCCAATCGTCATCCCGAAACACAATACTTGCGTATTTTCGAACCCAATTTACGAGTAAGACTTCATAACAGTAGTGTAGGTACGTCTTAACATCACAGTCATACGAGAGACTTTTAAGGAATGCAGCCATCAAAGAGTTTGGGTGGTCGTATGTGCTAAGAGGTGACAAGGTATTACAATGTATCATCATCTTCCTTTCAAGGATTAGGCATTCTGCCTGTTCCGACTTCACCAACGTAGCCTTGGTCGTCCTATGCTTCTTTTCCCTGATGGCTTATATTCTAAAATCTTTCTGGGAATCCTTTCTAGAGGTATACGATTAACATGCTCTCTCCATCTTTCTTTATAATTTGTTGCTACCTCTGTCACTGGCTGTACTCTTAATTCTACTCTAATTTCATCTTTTTTATGTGGTCCAGACGTGTACAGCCTTTTACAGATCTATGAAATTTCATTTCTGATGTTCCTGTCTATAGTCTTTTTTTCTAGGAGCCGAAGCTTCTGATCCATATAGCAATGTGGGGACAGCCATTACTTTGTAAAATTTTATTTGTGTTACTTTGGCAGTTTTTCCTTTCAGAGTTCTCCTTATGGTCCCACACATTCTTTGGTAGTTGGTTATCTTATTTAAAATATCTCTATCTTCTTCATAGGTGATATTGCATCCTAAATAATTAAAGTGCGAAACCTGTTCTATTATATTATTGTCAATCATTATTTTAGTGCGTATTGGGAACTTTCCTAGAAAGGCCATTGTCTTGGTTTTTTGTACAGAAATGTTTAAGTATGTAGGTATGAAATTGAAGAAAACACCACATTAGCTTCGCCTTCTACTTTCCTCCCCCAAACGAACGTTCTCCTTTCCACGCCGACAGCAGCCACAAACTTTCAACTTGTTACTGGTTAGAGGATGTCTTTCAGTAATGTGAATGTGTAATGTGATTCAGAGAATGGATAAGAAAGAGGTGTGATTTTCTTATATATGAGCGGTAATTATCGTTGTATTTCCTCTATGAAAGGATAATATAGAAAAAAGAATCAGTAATGGTGCGTGGAAACAGAAGGTATATTTGTACGTTATTTGCCCTTGGTGGTAGTTTTTTAAGGTGAAGCTATATGTAGCCCTTGTAAATGGAGGTGGTATGCAAGTCGATGTCCAGGAGCTTAGTAATCGATGCCTAGGAACTTAGAGACGAAAAAGGCCATTGCAATGGAATGCCATTTGCAGGAAACTGGGAGTGATGCTTTGCATTTCAGTCTACATTAATCATATGATAAATGAATTCTTCATATCTATTCGTTACAATACTTACTAACTACTACCTGTGAATTTACAGCAAGTTATGGTTATCTGCATGGTCTCCGATTTTCTTCATTAACTTATCTTTAAGTTGTTTAAGAATTATTACTCTTTCTTCAGCTGTGGTCCAATCAAAAAATGTTTAAGTCTAGTATGCAAAAAAAGGCATTTCAAAAGTCTATTTTCGAAATAACCGCTGTATTTTGATTTAATATATCGCTCATTCAAAATTTAGAGTGAATTATAGTAAGCATTCCATCAGCTGATCTGAAATCTGAACCGTATCAAGGTGATAGTAGGTTAATGATGATTCTCGTAATTTCGCTTTCCTTTATACGACGGGTGTTTCCACGATTTCAACTTCAAATCAAACCGTCCCGAAAAGTAAACTAAAGTATCATAACGTGGAAATCAATAAACTAATGTTTAAAAAATTAACTAATTAAGTTTAATATGATACGCGGTATTTTGTTTACATTTATGCAGAAATTTACTCATTCAATTTCAAAACATGATTGTCTATGATGATAAAATCGCTAAGAACCGCTTATAGTAAATTAGAATTATCGTACTTAAACTACTACGACAAATCGAGGTTAGCATTCTACATTTAAAGACAAAAACACGTTTATTTCACTGCCAATGTTCTACTTTTCATCTCCGAAGTAGTATTTGATATTTAGGTAAATACTAACAGCAACACATATCTAAGGATATTTAGAAGATAAAAAGCCCAATTCATTAGAATTATCTTCATCAAGAATACATACCATTCATTTCATAAAATTCTGCCGGTAAAACGTACTTTTTGGAACTAAACTAGCTGAGATGAGGGTTTTTTATAGTACTTATCCGCCTTCTTGTTTGTAGTTAACTATCAGTTAAGGACTTGACCATAACTCAATCTGGTAGTCAAGATAACTAGCACCTTAACTACCAGTTAAGGCTTAACCATCGATTGTAATACGGATTTTTGAGTTAACCTGGAGGTTAACTTTAACATCCAGGTTAACTATCGATTGTAATACCGGGCCTAAGAGTGAGATATTAAAGAAGATGTGTTTCAATGCATTTCAAGAACACTTGAAATAGTATGAGACGCGTTTATGCGTTACTACGCAACGGCAGAGCACTTTCTCTGATCTCCCTGGCGATCATCTTCATTAAATCAAATGCTTTCCTTAAATTTAAT
>KZ309322.1:47310-58866 GCA_000376725.2 Ladona fulva | reverse complement strand
ATTATATTTTATATAAAATTTATTCATATAATACCAAACATAACACATGCTTTGATGGAGGTCAATAATTGTTTATATAACAAAGACTTTTCCATAAGTAATAGAGATAAGATAAACAAGTTCAGAACAGCATGCTGGTAAACAACAACAAAACTCCTTTAAATAACCCAAAAAAGGCATATTTTTGGAAGAAACTCAAACTTTGAACACAATTCCTCGGTGAAACGGTAATATAAAAAACCAAGTGGAATACAGTTTTCATCAGAAGATAAAGGAAATATAGTGAGAGATATTGAATACCAAAGTATATAGTGTAAAAAGGTAAGGTTATAGATGAATGTAAAAATTATGAAATGAAATTTACTAAATATGAAAGAATTTTAAGATGTCTCAAAACTATTACATTTTAGACTTTTTGAAGAATCACTATGTTGATTTCAATGTGAAAGATGATAATCATCAATGTTAATTTGCATTGAAAATGAATAATACAGGACTTCAGCTTATCTTGTAGTTCAATATCCTTGAGTTAGTCATGTATTAAAATAGGATTATTGATGGAAAATTAAGAGGTAATGATAAAATGAACTGTGATATATTCTCACAAGTGAGGAGCTGCAGTTATGGTTCTCATTTCTTAGGTACAGATGATGGTTTGCTTGAAAAGAGTTTATCAAAGATGAAGTATGAGGTTTAGAAATAAGGGATACATAGAAACGATTTCAGCAAACATCAATACATTGTAGCAAACAGATAGATGTTAGGGCTGTGATTTACAAATTCTTCTGCATTTCTATTCATCTGAAAATTAGTCAACTAAAAGAAATAATTTTTAAAATATGTAATCATCTCATTTATATATACCATCGAAAAATGTAGTCCCTTGCAATTATGCACTAATTTTAATGGTAAAACTAATATAATAATCGACCAATAGATGTTGAGGGTTTTCTTTTCCATATCTGGCAGTGATGCACTTGTCATCAAATTCTTGGAGATGTAAATATTTGTAATATAAGCAAAGTTAAAAATGTATGACAAAATAACCCAAAATGGATCATTTGGACTTCAGATATATATATNTATATATATTTATTTATAAATTTTAGGACAGTAAAGCTTCCCTTTATCTTCAGTAATAACTTTCTATTTGTAGTCAGAGAATTTGTTCACAGTTCCCATTCCTTTAGGCAATACATTTATTACAGTTTAAGAAAGCAACATTCATTGCTTCTATGAAAATACGGTTGATTAATTTGAAGCTTTTCCAATGTTGATTGGAATTCCTTCGTTGAATGACATCTGGTTAAATGCACACTGAGAACAGAAACATTTAAAACATTGATGGTTACTTATGGTCAAATTGTTCACACAGCAATGGTGAAGTCGTGAGGCCGGCGGTCTCGCAGCATAGGTCGGTGTGGGATTGCCATTGATGGTCCTGTTCCTCGCAGACTGCGTGGGTCAATGTCACATTCTGCTTCGCTCAGCTCAATTGCATCAGAGAATCCTGTTGGTGGTTCCAGTTTAGGGGGGAAGAAGAAGGTAGAGTCCCGGGAGCTGGAGCGAGGAGCCTCGAAGGTATAACGCGCCAACTGTAGTTTCCTATAACACCAATTTTATCAGTTCATATGTATCAGATTTTCTCTGTCATTGTCAAAAAAGTATGAAATGCTGCATCTTTAGGATCTTTGACTGTTCAGAATAAAAAGAAAATCATTCCTGAATAATCCTGAAAGAAATGTTATTCCTAATTGTAGAATTAGCCTTTTCCAATAATTTGTGTTTATAGTGTCTTTTTTTTCACTTGAACTTGCAAGTTTAAAAATCATCACTGATTAAAGCATTGAGGAAAATATGTAAATGGTAGAGGGAAAACTTGTAGAGTAAATGGTAGAGGGAAAGATTGTATCATAATGAGATTAACAACGACTTGTAAAGATTCTATTGGAGACTGAGTGGACTATCTAATTTATACTATACTAATTTATTTTAACACATAGACAACACAACAACTATTATTAACATTTAGACATCAAGAGGTGCAGCAGTTGGTTAGTACTTTGAAACTGTTCCTGCCTCCGAGCAAGTTCAAATCAGATTGTACTATAATCAAACCATTCCCTCATCTGTCTGATTTTGTGCCTTTGACATTTTTATTCTAATTATTGTTGTGCAATAGTATTATTTGTTGATAAGTTATCAATGATGAAAATTATGGAATTCATGTTGGGATTCCAAACAGATGGATTAAAAATCAACATTAAATGATGGGAAGCTTTCTATTATGATAAAGATTCTTACATCCAGTACATAAGTCAATCTTGAAAGTTATGTGTTTCATAATAAGAATGAATTTATGTATTAGTGATAATTAGGTGACTTGAGATGAATGATTTTCGATCTGAGAATAAAATTAATTTTCAGTTGAATGAATGTTAAGAATTATAAGTTAGGAAACTTCATGATCTGAAAATCAATAGGAAAGTTGGCAGGTAACACATTTAATGATATAATGGTGCTGATAAATCTAATAAAGTAGGAGTTGCATGCATTTGTATTTTTGTAGCTCCATGCATTTTCATAGGGGTCATAAAGCATACTTTAAACATGCATGAAGATGAAAGACAACGTAAGAAAGGAGTATGATTTTCATAGTCAATATGTATAAAATTTAGGAATGAGATTTGCATAAAACTTTTCTTTATTATTTGTGTGCACCTTCATCAGACCTAGTAATGATGCTCATGATCTGAAAACTAAATCAATTTCAATGTGAATGATCAGTAGCTTCTTTGAACTGAAGCTGTTCAGCATCCTTTTATCCTCCCAGACATTCATTTAGGAGTGGCTATATATGAATCGAAATGTAAAGATATGTGATGCATTTCTAATGATGTAATTTGAGAGTATTATGTATTATTAAATTTTTCTGCTTTGTAAGGTTTTCCTCGTGCTAGCAAACTATGGATATGTCATGGTAAGGATGTGATATGAAGCAGAAAATCAGAGATCTAAGTTGTGAAGGAGGTCAGAATGTAGATGACAATCATTTTGAAACAAATTATCTATGCATCTAGCTTTATTGCAAAAAGAATTAATCTATTCTAAGTTATTGAAAGTAAAAGTTAATTTTCTGCAGTAAAATTTCATTAGAAAATGAATCTGAGGAACTATATCAAAAAGAAATTAAGAAACTCAGTNAATCCCTCTGCTTCTTTCAGCAGAGGGATTTCAGGGATGAAGCTGTATAGAATATACCTCAATTCAATAATTCAAACCTAAGGTTTGTGTAATACTGTCAGCCTAATACCACTTTTTTCTGTCAGATAATAGGTTTTAGATATGCTCCATGTTCTCCATACAAGTTATGACCCACTTTTTATTTTAATGTAGTCCCATGTATACTTTTGTAGGGAACAAGTCAAGTCACAATAATGACCATGCATGATATAGTATTTAAAAATAATGTTTTCAGCGTGGGATTTCTATATGCTAGAAAAATCTTCATGTTCATAAATATTGTATAATTGATTACTGGTGTAAGTTTCTAAGGGAACTGAAATACAAACTATAATTTCAATTTATTTATAGTCTGCACAGTCTCATGCTAACTTAAGATGGGTACTTTTTTAGATAGAGGGGTAATAATTTCATAGTTGTTCAAAGAGGTAATCGATAGCATGTGGTGTTAGTGTTTTAAGAATGTCAAAGCTCAGTTATCTAATGGTGAAAAACTGTCAAGCATAGAATTTCTTCTACGTAAGAAATCTCTGCTTATATTTTAGACTGAAGCACTTACTATGAAACCTACGGCTGCACGCAAGAGGTTGGGATCCTGACCTGTCTTTACTACATTGGCCGCCTGATTCATCCAGATGATTTGAGGATTCAGTGCGGCTGGATGTTCCTTGTTCGGTGTCACTGTCAGAGCCCAGGGTATCATATTCCTCGCTCTCAGATTTGAATGAACGGGATTTCCCTCTAGCTCGTCGAACCTTAGAGTAGTGGTCAGAGTCAGACTGCAAAGAGAGGTCACACTAATTCATCATTTTTCTAAAGCTTTGCCCAAAATGATGATATACATTACAAATTTGACTTTGATTTAGGTGAATATTATTTTAAGTTGAGAATATCAGAATTATGAATTGAAGGCAGTGCATCTGTCACCTAAAAACACCTAAAAGAGATTATACTTTATTTTAAATGAATCTAAATTTTTCCCTTCCAATTAGTATGAAAGGTATTTTATGCATTTATTTTTGTTAGTAAAAGCCTGTACAAACTCAAAAATATAAATAGCCTCACTTTTATTGGGCACATTTAAAATTAACTGCTTGCTTCATTCAGTTGCAATGAATTTAATGATTTTTTACCTCTCGAACTTGGAGTGTCTCAGAAGCAGTGAGGTGAGGGTCATGGTAAACAAATGTTTGCAAAGGAGCAGCAGAAGTGCAACGAGATTCAACAGCTGGCTCACTCAACTCAAATGTAGCATATGGATAGATATCCTCAGAATATTCTGAAAAGAATTTTTTTATTTAGAAATTGCAATACATCTAATGCTCAATTGAACAGTATTATAAGAAAAGAAATACAATCGATTTTCAATTCTTTACTGAAATTATCAAATGTCTTGGCATCATTTGTATTAAATCATAAAAGAGGAATCAGCTATTTTTGGACTATTGGTTTCCTTCTTCTTCCATGCTCTTGTTTGCTTCTTTCCTAAACATTAAANGATTAAAAATCAACATTAAATGATGGGAAGCTTTCTATTATGATAAAGATTCTTACATCCAGTACATAAGTCAATCTTGAAAGTTATGTGTTTCATAATAAGAATGAATTTATGTATTAGTGATAATTAGGTGACTTGAGATGAATGATTTTCGATCTGAGAATAAAATTAATTTTCAGTTGAATGAATGTTAAGAATTATAAGTTAGGAAACTTCATGATCTGAAAATCAATAGGAAAGTTGGCAGGTAACACATTTAATGATATAATGGTGCTGATAAATCTAATAAAGTAGGAGTTGCATGCATTTGTATTTTTGTAGCTCCATGCATTTTCATAGGGGTCATAAAGCATACTTTAAACATGCATGAAGATGAAAGACAACGTAAGAAAGGAGTATGATTTTCATAGTCAATATGTATAAAATTTAGGAATGAGATTTGCATAAAACTTTTCTTTATTATTTGTGTGCACCTTCATCAGACCTAGTAATGATGCTCATGATCTGAAAACTAAATCAATTTCAATGTGAATGATCAGTAGCTTCTTTGAACTGAAGCTGTTCAGCATCCTTTTATCCTCCCAGACATTCATTTAGGAGTGGCTATATATGAATCGAAATGTAAAGATATGTGATGCATTTCTAATGATGTAATTTGAGAGTATTATGTATTATTAAATTTTTCTGCTTTGTAAGGTTTTCCTCGTGCTAGCAAACTATGGATATGTCATGGTAAGGATGTGATATGAAGCAGAAAATCAGAGATCTAAGTTGTGAAGGAGGTCAGAATGTAGATGACAATCATTTTGAAACAAATTATCTATGCATCTAGCTTTATTGCAAAAAGAATTAATCTATTCTAAGTTATTGAAAGTAAAAGTTAATTTTCTGCAGTAAAATTTCATTAGAAAATGAATCTGAGGAACTATATCAAAAAGAAATTAAGAAACTCAGTCAAATATTTTTCTTGGAATAATATGGAAATTGAGGCTGTTTTTGGCAATTTCATTTACTAAGAAATGCATAGAATCCCAATTTTGCAATATGTTTTAACATTTCAGGGTTGACCCATGTACTGGAATATTTGAAATAATACTGCATTTAAGTGATAAGAAGCAAATTAGTATTTCTATAAAATCAAAGAAAGAAGTATTTTAATGCTGAGTTGTGAATCAAGCAATAATGACCATGCATGATATAGTATTTAAAAATAATGTTTTCAGCGTGGGATTTCTATATGCTAGAAAAATCTTCATGTTCATAAATATTGTATAATTGATTACTGGTGTAAGTTTCTAAGGGAACTGAAATACAAACTATAATTTCAATTTATTTATAGTCTGCACAGTCTCATGCTAACTTAAGATGGGTACTTTTTTAGATAGAGGGGTAATAATTTCATAGTTGTTCAAAGAGGTAATCGATAGCATGTGGTGTTAGTGTTTTAAGAATGTCAAAGCTCAGTTATCTAATGGTGAAAAACTGTCAAGCATAGAATTTCTTCTACGTAAGAAATCTCTGCTTATATTTTAGACTGAAGCACTTACTATGAAACCTACGGCTGCACGCAAGAGGTTGGGATCCTGACCTGTCTTTACTACATTGGCCGCCTGATTCATCCAGATGATTTGAGGATTCAGTGCGGCTGGATGTTCCTTGTTCGGTGTCACTGTCAGAGCCCAGGGTATCATATTCCTCGCTCTCAGATTTGAATGAACGGGATTTCCCTCTAGCTCGTCGAACCTTAGAGTAGTGGTCANATATTTCAGTATGGTATTAATTATTTTAAATATTGAATTTTTTTCAATTTGAATCATTTCCAAGTTCACATGGTCATAATTAAATAGCTGTTAACTTTTATATCATGGTGAAACCACTCTCTGATTACATCATTATAAGAAGATATAAATTGAGAGGGTCTGTATTTCATTGCTGTTATACATTAATGTAATATTAGACCAGTGTTTCCCAAAATTGCTAACTTGCAATTTTTTCTTGCTTTCTATAACCCAGTGAAAATTCAATGAAGAAAGAAAGATAATCACCAACAGAATAAAATACCCTAACATCAAGGTCCTGCTATATTAATCCATTGCTTTTAAAGCAGTAATCACCCTTTTTATACCATGTATCTGATGCATGATGTATGATTGCTTCATAAATTTGAAATTACTATCATTGATATATAATTTACTGTCACTTTTTACTATTTCCACCTTTCTTATTGTTATTTGTTCTAGGTATCATCACACAAAATGTTTTATTGATAGATTTCTCCTTAAAAACTTATTTTTTTAACTTACCTGGAATGCGTTCAAGGGTTGTCACATCTCTTACTGGAGATCTCAGTGGCTTCCTAACAGTGGCATAATACTGCTCCCTTTGTTCCATATTTTGTTTGTTGTCTAATGCTGCTGCATTTTGTGAATCCTGAAGGCTGGCTGTTTCCCCAGGAGTTGGCTCTATCAATCCAAAATTGTGGTTATATAAATAGGTCTCTTCTTCAATTGTCTATTCAACATGACAACTTGAATTGGTTATTTGAATTTGTGGGGTTTAACTTGTGGATTAACTTTTAAGTTAACAAATTTTAACTGTGAAATTGCTCTTTCCTCCTTGTATTATCAAGAATATTGTAGTGGGATAAAGGCCAGCTGATCCAAATTTTCTCATAGATGAGGATAAGAAGACTAAAAAAATTTCAATTTCATTTGCTCAGAAAAATCCATCACAACACAAGTAATGTGTATCACATGAAAACCACCATGAATACCTTGCTTATTATAGGAATCGAGTTGTATTCATCATGTACAAACAAATATTTATGATTCATGTGAATGATGTATAAATGGTATGAAGTGAATATCATGAGCAATAATTAGTATAGTATAATTAGTTTCCCATATCTGGAAAGAAGGTTACATTTCCTTGATTCTATATTATAGATAAGAAAACTTTCATGTATGTGCTATTGATGCTATAAGATTCATATGGATGCATTTTACATTAAGGAAATGAAAATTCTAGGTATCTACTTTAAAGAAGCAGTGCGTCATAACTGTGATTTGATCAAAAGGATACTGAAAGGGTAACCATATTAAACCAATTTTTCTGTATTCAATTTCAAAACTGAACATTACCACGTTTTAAACCCTCAAATGTCAGGGAAGACAAACTTAGAGTGCATACAAATATAAACATGCATGAGCACTGCATTATATATATACACACACACAAGTTAAAGTTGCTTACATACTGCAAGCTTTGGGATAATGATTTTTCTGCTTGTCATATTGCAATATTATAGTTTATAAATGGGTTTAATTTCTCATTTTTGAGAAATTAAACCATTGTTGCATAAAACCAAGGACCATTCATATCAGTATTACTTCTTATTGCACTATGGAGTATAGTCTTCTATAAATGCCTAAGGTTTCAAGTCCCAATCAATTCAGGAAGTAACGCAAAATGAATTCAGAGTTTTTTATATGTTCCTAATGAACAAAAACTTGACGCACCCTGGCATCAAACAAAGTATCAATAGAGAAGAGAGAATCTACCTTCAATATGAAACATTGTCTCAAATCCTATCTATATACCAAGGTACATTTTTTTTGAGAAGTGCCACAAAATAAAATTCAAATTCTCTACCTGTGTTTATATGGGGGAGATTTTAACTGTCCTGGCATCAATATATCTCTTTGTATATCTCTGGGAAAAAAACTGAAAAAATTCTGGTACAATTGTCATTAAAGCTGTTCATTGTTTCAGTGTGCCTGAAATTACAATTAACACAGTATATAACATGTCACAATAATAATAAGGTAAAATGATAGGGAATTAAGAATCTTAAATGTGGCATTGTACTATTGATTTTCTATAAGAACTGCTTCTTTCAGCAGAGGGATTTCAGGGATGAAGCTGTATAGAATATACCTCAATTCAATAATTCAAACCTAAGGTTTGTGTAATACTGTCAGCCTAATACCACTTTTTTCTGTCAGATAATAGGTTTTAGATATGCTCCATGTTCTCCATACAAGTTATGACCCACTTTTTATTTTAATGTAGTCCCATGTATACTTTTGTAGGGAACAAGTCAAGTCACAANACCCAAGGGGTCAAAACCATGTTCATGAAATAAAATATTATGGAAAAGGTATAAGTGTTATTTTTTTCGTTATTTTTTTAAAATGACCTTAAATTCATAACAGAGATTCACCGGCATTCAGAATATGCAAAAACTGAGAAAGATGCTGCAAGATCCCTTCATTATAGTAAGGTTTGTATATGTAGAACATCACCTGTTTCTGAGTTAGAGGTTTCTAAAACAATTTTTAGCCATTAGAATTCATTTTCTAAGCCTGGGTTGTATGCTGAACTTACATAGGTTAGGAACTGTCTTTACTACAGAGAAGGGGGCCAAGTAGGCATTTGCACCCAAGTCCCCTTTGGTATGTGGCCGGCCCTGGGTATAATAGCTTAAATAGGTATAAGATAACAATATTGAAGCTGATTAAAATCTTACAATCAAAACTGTTTTTTTACACGTAACATTTCCCCCTAAAACAACAGAATGAACATGGTTTATAATCCTAGGATTTAATCTCTGAAAAAAGAGAAGTGTGAATGTAATACATTGTAAATATAATGGGTGAAGCAGCTATTTATTCAAGAAAGAATTTCCAGAGAAATTGTTAGTTCTGTTTAGATCTCTATAGGAAGGACCATTGAGGCAATGGATAACCTTAGATTAATAGAATCACTTATAATTTCATACCAAGAAAATGCTGGTGAAGAACCAATCAATATAGATTTGTTTAAGGCGGAGATTTTACAATTTTGTGAGATATTGATGGAATAGTATATGAAGGAAAACTGAATAGACATAGCCTATTTTCATTGATCGGCATAGGAGAGAGATTTTGCTAGGTAATTAAATTTTCTGTGTGAGGTGATTTTTATAGCAAATTATGTTTCAAAGTCTTTAATAATAAAAAATAACTTGGGAAGATGGGTTCCATTATGAGAATGACATTCATCATATCTGTACATTTCCTTTGCTGTAGCTTTAAAATTGTTACCGTAAGAATTTAGGAGAGAAGTTCTGAATTAATTACCATTTATTTCATAATGCTAACATTTTAATTTAGGGTGTTTTATGGCATTAAAATGTGATAATTTGCTTCCCCTTAAAGAAATTAAAAGAATTATTTGGATTGGCACATTGTGCTATCAATAAGCATACATCTCTAACTATGAAAGCTTTCTTCAAACAAATTTAGCGATTTTATGATAAAACTGTTGAAGCTTATAATATATTGAAAGTTTGAAGGTCTTATAGCTGACTGAATCAAAAGAGTTCAAAGGCTTCTTAAGCGATGACATTAAATGATCTTAAATATGTAAGTAGAGTATGTTCAACTATTAGCCAAGTATATTACCATGCTACGGTGTATTAGATTTTTGTCTTTGCATCTCAAATTTATCCTATCATAGATAATTACATATCATCCCTTCATTTTACTCACTATTTGTTTGTATGATATAAGCCTTCACCAAGCAACATTATTTTTCCATGGCATGGAACTTTTCATTGTTTCCATATAATTACAGAACTCATTAAGAGTTGTTTGAGGTTGTTTATTTTCTCGAGAAATATATTTTAAGGTAAGTTTAGGTATCATTTCCAAAAGTTGAATGGTTTAAAGGTATTAGTTCTCATAAATATGTGTAAAATTGCAAGTTTAATCCACCTATTAAGATTCATTGATATTATATATTATATTTCACTTGAATAGAACTTTCACAAAGGAATTTTTTGCAAAATATACTATAAATACAAATTGAGACTAAATTATTGCTTACGTTAGTTAACAACTTTCTATTATACATACAGTGATGCTGTCCACAAAAATATTCACAAAAGTACTAAACCTTCAAGTAATATAGATAAGATTGTAAAGACATTGATCTTAGATTCCCAATAAGCTGTCTTATTGACTCGAACTTTTCCCACAGTGCTCATGTAGTACTTGGATATTTTCTGTGCCATAGTGAAAAAGATTGTCATTTTAGATATTTTTGATAATATGCTTTGTGAAGTTCATTCTATTAATTATCAAGCTATTGATTTTAAGATTCCTTTAAAAAAATGAAGACAATTATATTTAAGTGAGTTTCACTGAAATTAATGATGCCTTTCCATCAAAGCTTGCCTTTCATGGCAAAATTATTGCAGGAAAGATCCCTTGATCCTTCTATACTGAGATGAGAGATATATATAGATAACATAAATTATAATATCTTTCTAAAAGTTGTCTTACATATTTCATAGGGTAATGAATCCCTCAAAAAAGTCTACAGCCAAAATGATTCAAAATTAGGAATGACAATGACTGTTTATTTCAATTAATGTTTTGTGTATGTACATTATTTTCAATTGTACATAAGATATCCTTAGCTCAAAGACATTTACATATTTACATTTCCATTAAAGCATAAATCTTATAGGTTTAATAAAATATGTCAATAACAATTATCATTTATTACATAAAATGAGGGACTGATCTTTTGAATAAAACTATCTAAATGTGAAAAATTCTATAGAGATTGCAATTCACATAAGTGTATGAACTAGAAGAAAAATGTATTGAAAACTATATAATATATGGAACTAGATAAGGATTTTGAATGAATAATCGATTATTAATATGATTTTTGCAATCTGAATTATAACCATGACAGTAGATTTATCACAATCTCAATTAATCATGGGCAATTCCATGAGTAAATTCACTTTTAAAAATATTGTT
>KZ309322.1:5683-37351 GCA_000376725.2 Ladona fulva | reverse complement strand
AAGAACTGAAAATTGGAACATGGCAGTTAATGAATTACAGATTTAAAAAAACTCTGTAAGCCATATTTCAGCAAGCAGAACTTGCGTTAGGAGACAAACAGGGGAATGTAACAATGTACATTGGGAC
Organism: Ladona fulva; assembly: GCA_000376725.2. Taxonomy (NCBI): domain Eukaryota; kingdom Metazoa; phylum Arthropoda; class Insecta; order Odonata; family Libellulidae; genus Ladona; species Ladona fulva. Next base: position 37,224 of record KZ309322.1, on the reverse strand, counting down.
TTCCCAGAAATCAAAAATCCAGAGCTTCCCATTTGTCTCTTAACACAAGTTCCACCTGCCAAAATATGGCTTATGCAGTGTTTTTAAACCTCTAACTGATATATCTGACAACTGCATATCCTAAGAATCTCTTAAACTCAAGAACCACAGCATATGATTTTCAACTTCAAAGTTGCTCATTAAAAACACAAAATACCTTTATCACAGTGAAATATTACCTTCAAAATAAAGATGTTCTTCATATATGATTTCTATTTCTCTGCATAACTTAAGAATTACTTCTGTTTTCGATGATTCACTGTTCTCTGCCACACAATTGATATTTATGTTGATTTGAAGACTAATTTCTTTCATGTTGTTATTTTGATATTCTTACCCACATATAACTAATATACTTGGATTAATTATTTGGTTTTCATCATTGTATGCACTCTTTTTAACTCTTTCAACTTAATCTTTAAACTTCAACACTCACACTTCACTTTCATACCATTCACTTATTGCTTTTATCATATTTAATGTTTTCTTATTTCCTTACTTGTTTTGAACATGTACATCAGGTTACGTGGTTGAAAAAATATATCACATGAATTTTATGAAAATATGAGTCATTGATGGATGAAATTATACCTTCAGTGATCTGGAATTGCTTAATCATGAAGAGGTTCTCTTAACTTATTAATATATATTAAAATGTTTAATTGTAAAAATTGTAAATAAAATCATCAATATTGCTGCCTCACCATTCTTGAAGAATTGTTCTAGATTCCCACAAGTCACACATATGCTTGTTTGAATATTAACAAACAATCTCGTAAGCTCTTGCAAACCCACAAACTTTTTTCATATAGAGATCAGGTGTTGGAGACAAATCTTCATGCTCTAGATCTTTAAAGTCTATCACCACTGTTGATCATTTAAAACTAATTACTCAAGAGTTTTTGTTTTCCTGAGATGAAAATGTTTGTTTTTGGCTTTTGGAAAATGGCTTTTGTTGGTATTGAAAGCAGAATCCAAAGAATTTTTCACCACAGTCATACATGGCAGATATCAGTATTCTTTACTTAGATTGAAATCAGATCAGCTTAGTTGAAATAAAACATGCAGTATTGAAGAAGGCTGTTAATTCATTTCCTTTTCTTAATTTATAAAGGTTATATAAAATTAAAGTTTCTTGTAGAAACCCTACCCTATACAAACAAAATTCTTCCTCATTTGTCTGATCAAATATGAATTTTACTATCATTTTATCTCACAATCATATCAATTTATACTGCAGATAAATTTTTGTGACAAGCTGGCCAACTTTTCATTTTCACTTGTATAGTTTTGAATCTTCCAAGTTGTGCCCAAGTTCTCAGGTATAGAATTCCCTTTTGTTGATTAAAAATCATGTCTCCTTTTATTGTAACATCTATAGCATAATCATCACATGACACTGGTGTAAGATTAACTTCTTTGTAAGAATTCTGCTTAAATCCGGTGATACTTCCACTGCTATTTATTCCAATCCATAACAGTTTTAGTTTGAAAGATTTCTTAAAAACTTCCATTTATAGCACTAATTACAGTTCGATGAACATATAATTCAGGTTCAGCTCAACTTTTTATTCAGTTTCTCCTTTTCTTTTCACTCAATACCTCTAGGACTTCCATATTTTATACTCTGCTCCTCTAGGTAGGCTTTTTTATGCTTAACAAGTTGCATTCAGATATTAATGTTGCACTCTCAGAGGCCTCGATTATTATTTCAAATAGGACTTCATTGTGAACACCATTTTAGTATTTAATAGGCAAAGATGTAGTATATACCTTGCTGCTATTTTCAAAGGTTGTCCCCATTGCCTCCAAATAATATTAGGCTCTGGTTTTCCCACATGCTGGCATGGTAGACGAGCTTCCTGTTTCCAAGGTACAACAATATGCCGTCCAAAAGAATAAATTGCTGCACGAACTGCAATAAAATTTATTGGTAATATTAATCCTTCTTTTAATACTTCAACATAGGTTCTGATCAAGTAGGAATGAAATGATTCTGAATGATAATTTTATTTGGTTTTTAATAGCTATCTCAGAGGGTGGTTTTAAAAAGTCCTTTTCATTCTTACACCATCAAGGTGGGCTATAATTTACCTTGAAAAACTTTTTAGTGATGTAATACATAGTTTGATATTTGACAAGTGTGTCTCCATCAATAGCCAAATTTCTCTTTCTTTGTTCTTATTAATGCTAATTTCAGAATATTAATGAATTTTTACCAAATTACACCCACTTTATTTGTCTCAGACAGTGCATTAGTACAGAAAAGAAAAGGACACATCAGAAAAGAGTAACTTAAAAACAGCAAATTTATGGCATAAGATGCTACAATAATTGGTGTTATACAATATAATAATAGATGCCACAATAATGAACTCTGGGTGTTAATAGGTCAACATATTAATGGCCAGTGACCATTTTAGAGGACAGTACATAGTGACTCAAAAAGCAAAATATTAAAGTACCATAGGCATTTCTCTTAGTGGATTCTTTAAATTACACATTGCAGCATCTGCTACTACATATTTGTCATTCTTATGCTTCTCTTTGATGAGAAATTTGCCTTCTTTTTCTGTTCAGATACACTGGGTAAGATAAATAAATTGAACATTTTTGAGTTAATTGGAGAGAATCAAAATCAACCTAAGTAACCTACACAAATGTGAGTGAGTTATATTCTCATAAATAATTTAAATGGCTGCACATGAGAGAGGCCTGGTTATTGTAAGAGTAGAGCTAAAATTAGAAAGTTGCAATAGCTGATCCAGAATACAAAAATATTAAGATTTTTTTGGAATCATTTAAAAGTTTTAAATTCAGAAACAGTAGAATTACATGGGTCAAAAGCATTACCTGTATTATCTTAGGTAAGGTAATTGCTAAACTTTGCATTCAAGTTTTTGGATAAATAAGGGTATTGTTTCTGTCTGAGAAATATGACTCTGCTTTTGAGGTATGGTCTTATTAAGTCGCCATTAATAAAACCAAGAATGCCAACACTACAAGAATTAAATATCAAATGTAGAGATTATAAATAGTCAGCTGTTAATCTAAAATTTTCATATTAACTCATAAGCATACTTTTTCTTAAAAAATCAGAGCTCAAATCACATCAAATCAAATCCTGATATTGAATAGGTGTTGGGATGAGTTGAACTATCATTTTAAATTCATAAGCAATTATATTAACTTTGGAATAACTCTTTATAATTGCTTATAGTAAATCATAAAATTAGGTGATTTAATAATCAGGAATATATTTTCATAATTACCTTCAGTAGATGGTGATAAAGTTATGGTTTCTGACCTAGGACCTTCACCAACTTTTGTCATAGCTGTAACACTAAATTCATATTGTCCACGTTTATGCAAACCCTCAGCTTCATAGCTAGTATGTTGAGGTGGCAAGCTTCTCTTATAAGTTTTTACTTCTGGTACATTTCCAAGGGCACGAACATGAAGATTATAGGTTGTAATTATCCCATTAACTTTGACGGGAGGAAGCCAACTCACTATTATAGATGTTGGTGAGCTTATAACCGCTTTAATTGCAGCTGGAGAATCTGGAACTGTTTAAATAAAGTTATTGACAGAGAATTCATGATGTAATTAGCAAAATTATACACTTATGATCTTATTTAAGTTTTATTCTTACCATCCTCTTCAGTGATGCAAAACAAGGGAGAGCTTGCCACCCCATCACCTACTCTGGTATATGCCAAAACCTGGATACTGTAATTACTATATTTCTCCAAGCCATGAACAACCACAGATAATGCTGTGGTAATTTTTGTTTCAGGTTTATTTGTAGCTGTAAGAAATATTTATGTAAATAATTTATTTCAAAAAATCTGTAGAAAGTACATATTTGTCTCTGTTGAAAGATAAGATTTCCACAAAACACTGTATTTTTTGGTGAATGAAAAAAAAATGGTACTAAAACTATAAAGGAGCTGCAGTATTTCAAACATACCTCAAACTGATGAGCAAACATTGTGCCAGCTTGTTTCGTGGCGATTCAGGTTATTTAGACAGTGATAAAACAAATTCAAGCTAACATTATTAAATACTTAGTAGTGAATTAAGGTTTTTATTTAAGAATGATCTATTCTGAACTAGGTCAAAAGTCACCAGAAAATACAGCATATATCAGACCTTACTTACGTCAAATTAAAAAAATGAAATGTATCAACACAAAACAGTCATAAAAAATCATGCAAACATTATACTCATTATCCTTAAATGTCATAATAAATACACATTTTGAGTAAACAAAGTGTGTATGAAAACAGTTTTTTTGTGTCCCATTTTATGATTCTAATGCATAACTACAAAGCAGGGTCTGTCCATGTATTTATGGAAAATTCATTCAGCATTGTTTACTGTTATTTATTATTTATTTTTGGATTGATGAGTGACAACACACAAGGCAACACTGATAGATAAAATCAAACTTCATTACCTTTGCAATATATTTTTTCTATGTAGTTTCTCAGAGACTGTCCTAAAGTCAGAGAGATTACAGCATGGAAATGGAAGGTAAGAGAAATAATGATTTTTGGTATAAATAAATGCTATTACTTGGAGGAAAATTAATAAGGATTACTAGAAGCATATCTATGCATATCTTCTAATGAAACATATCAATACCTTCTAAAACCTCTGCACTTTCCCAAATCACTTTGTATCCTTTCAGAAGCCCATGTATTTGTGAATCAGGGGGAGGATCCCAGCTAACTTGGAGACTTTGAGAGGTGAATGCTGTACATCTTACATCTTGTGGTGGTGCACTAGGAACTAATTAACAGGAGAGAAATTTTTAGGGAATATGTCTAAAAACATTTAATAAATAGTAGATCCTATGGTAAATGCCACAGTTAACTTCTTTTATTGTAACGAGGTTTGTCTTCCAGAATTTTTTTGGATAAATGTGTCACTATGAAATGATATTCTATTATAGTCCAATCAAGCCTCCACATTTCACTATATTATCATTTCATTGCTTTTAATAGACTTGATAATTGAATAGCTTCTTTAACAGCCTTAATGATTTAAATATCAGGCATTCTAGATAATTATTATTTGCACAAAAGAAACAACAACATGCAAGTGCCTTTATGGGACACATCATAAAGTAGAAGCAATCATAAGTTGCAAGATGGCAATGGTTATTTTACAAAATAATATCATTATCAGGGTTTAAATATTCAGTAATACTATAAAAACATTCAGAGATCAAAAATTTAAAATAAGATTTTAAAAAACCACAAATTTCTCTTATTTTTTTTATGGAGTCAGGTAAATGATTAAATCGTTTGACTGCCATTGTTTTAGGTGCCTTTAAAGTCACCGTGAAATTGGTACTTATAACATGTAAATCATAACTTTTCCTGGTATCATAGGAATAAATAGTAAAGTTCTTAGAGAAGTCATTCATATATTTTTTTACCATAAAGAACAATATATGTATATACTTGGCATGGTTAATATATCTAATCTCTTAAAAGAGGATGGCAGTAAGCTCTAAAATTATAATTTGACGATCTTTTTGTATTATGAAAGTATCATTTATATGAGAGGAGGAACCCCTCAATTTAATTCCATCTGCAACTCTAGAGAAGAGACTAATACCAATACATCTAACATTGAGATAAGATAAAAGATAATATTCAATTTTGTATGTTTTTTATATGATGGTCCCATTTAGGATTAGAGTCAATGATCAACCCAAGGAATTTTAAAGTATCCATGGTGGTATAACCGCTAGATGCAGAATTTAATTAATTGGGTATTAATTGGGTAATGATTTGTTACTGGGAGATAGAATCATCAATTGAGTATCAATTTTATTTAAGGTCAGTTTATTGCTCATACACCAATTTTTCATAGACTGAGAATAGGTATATCACCCATATTGAAGAGAGTACTTGAATTGGTGTCTAAAGTCAGCAAACTTGAATCATCTGCATTTATCATGGTTTTATGATTGGTATAACCATTAATATATTAAGGGGAACCCCTTTGCTTATAACTTGAGGCACTGACATGAAAGTATTTCCATCTTTTGATATAATAATATTCTGTAGTTGGTCTTTCATCTTTAGCCAATTTAGTACAAGTCTTCTAATACCTAATAATTCACACTTAGAAAGTAGTATTCTGTGGTACTTATATTGAAAAACAAATATATAATTCTCAGCTAAAACTCAAGTATTGGTCTTAAATGCCCCTTATTATTTATATCTATTTATACAAGAAATTAAATAAAAATACTGTGATGCACAAATCATCTGGTAACTTATAAATTTTCAGTATGCTACCTGGTGTTTGAAAATAGTGAATAGCAAGAAAATAAGATATCAAAGTATCTTTCAAATTTTGCTAAAGTACATACCATCTTCCAAGGTATAAGCATTGATCTCTTCAGATGCAGGTCCAGAGCCAAGGTTATTGGATGCAACAACAATGATGGTGTACCTTGTGAACTTCTTCAAATTTGAAAGAATACATTCTCCACCACCAGCTTGATTTTGCCGTATAGCAACAGTTTCATACTGGTATTGATCTGAAATCATTCTAAACAATTTCCCATGCATTTGAAATTAGTATTATATTTTCTAAGGCTTACAAGTAATCGAGAGGAAAGTATGTACTTTCATTTATTACCTCTTCTCTTTATATCCAACATGATATGTCAAAGTTTCTCCGTTCCATAGGTCTCGGTCAGGAGCATCCCAAATTACATGAAGTTCAGAGGAACTCACAGCATCAACACGAATGTTCTTTGGTGCTCCTCCAGGTTTCTCTCCATCCGTACTGACATCAAGAACCTTATAGTGAAATATTGGTTAGTAAAATCTTTATTCATCGGTCATGAATCTTGCGATATTGAAATGAGCACTCATAAATTGCTACAGATAGGATTAATGAATCAATCATACCTCTCTCATTTTACTGTTCAACTGTAATTCCTCTAAAATAAGCCCATTAGAATTTTTTCTCTTGAAAATTTATTAATAAATATAAAGATGATGTATTCTAACCATTGATTGTAATGATGCATAATAATTATGAATAATATAAATGAAAATATATTTCATTTCATCATGAAACCACCCTAAATGACATGCTTTACATNAACATTTATAATTTGATAATTTGATAATTAAGGTCATTTTGCACCAGGAATCAATCCTGGAACTGCTTTCACCAAAGTTGAACATGTTACCCACATAGTTATCTAGTGGCCCCTTTTTTAAGTATAATTTAAAGTTTAACTGCTGAGGTATGTACCTGTAGTACTTTTTAGCCTTGGCTCCTTTTTCTTTTCCTCACTTTAACCCTTAAACTCTCAAGATTTCCATATGCATGCCATTATATTGCACTTTGAGTGTCTAAAACTCATGAATAACAATGTAAATGACTAAATTGAGTAAGTTGAGATATTTTATTTTTCTCAACATACATAATATTCCTACTGTTTAAGAGCTCATAAACATATTTACATATTCCCATCAGACTAAACAAGCCATTGCATACACTGAAGTGGTTTTTGAAATTTTCATTTTATCTGCACTATTATTTCAAGAATTTCATATGATACTTTAAGTTATTAGAATGATCCTTCTAAGACAATAACTGATGGCAAAGCAAACTGTTTCAAAAATGTCAATTACAAAGCATTCTTTAGAATTTTATTTTAGCTAGAAATTTATGAACCAATATTATGTCACAGAGATCCAATAAAGTATTAATGGCAAGATTTTTGTACTGAAACAACATCATTTTTGATCTGCTCACCTGAAGAGGTCTTGTATTCTACTGTGTATTTGGTGATTGGACTATTACCATCTTGGCTTAGAACCCATTCCAACTTCACAAAACGACTTCCTCTCTCAATTACACGTAGATTTCTAGGAAAGTCTGGAGGTTCTGTAAATGTAAAAAATAAATTTCAAATTATTTATAAATTTTATTTCTAAATTATTTTCCTCAGTGATTGAAAATATGCATTTTAATGTCATCCATAAACAATCATTTCATTTACAAATAAACTTTCTGATAAATAATCTAAATTATATACCCATAATATAACATTTTTAACTTAAAGTTTTTGGTACTCGGATGACAAAGAAAGGAATATTTCAATCATCAATGAAATTTTCTGGAATATAAAATCTATGATTTCTGCTTCGTATTATGACCAATAATTTACCTTGTATGTACAATTGGATGCTTGTCTCATCTCTGCCAAAAGCATTGGTAGCAATGCAGTAATATCTTCCACTGTCTTCCCTTGTGGTGGTTGAAATCCCAAGTTCAGAAACCACTCCTTCTGTAACATTAATCTCCTTTACAGTGTACCTGGAAGTGTAAGAAAATATAATCTTAGTTGCTATACCATTATTACTTTGCCAGCCTTGCTGGTATATGGGTTAGCATGATAGCCTAACAATGATGAGGTTCCACATTCAAGTCCTGGTGAGGGCATGGTTGTTTGTGTTGTATTGTGTTGTTTAAGGGGTTAATTCTGTGACCAAATTTACTCAAAAAAAGTCATGATTATTATTATTTCTAGGGCTTCTAGAATTACTTAAGGGTTTATCTAAATTAATATTTCGAGGAATTAATCATTACAAAAACTGCATATATTCTAACAGCTGTCTTTTTTCATTGTGCATACAATAAAGTTAAGATAAAAGCAAAGCAAAGAAATTATTCCAGTTCTTTTAACTCACAATAGAAACACAAACACTGACAACTATTTAAGTCAAGTTTCTGATGTAATAATTGTGGAATATGGAAAAGATTTTTTTAAATCAGAGAGGTAATACTTGAATGAGGGAAACTCCAGAAATATGATGATTAGAGCTCAGAGAATTTAGATAGAGTTATAGCCATAAATAGATGGAACGAGGAAGAAATAAAGAAGAAATTAATATTTCTTTTCATAANGAATAACTGATTATAAATATTATACTTGTAAAATATTACATTCAATTAGAGTAGGTGCTGAGAGAAATTTTAACAACTACAAAATTAAAAATGAAGATTTTATGAATCTGCATTAAATAGTGGAAATGGAGGACACAATCATTTATCACATTCATTTTCATAGAAATGTATGAAATTACACATTATCATGATGTCTAGTTCATTCTATGATATCCTGTCAATCCAATTCCAAATTGTTTGTCAAATTACATGCACAAGTGATGTATTAATATCAGGATAATTGGACTGGATCAGGACTACTGATGTTAAGATTATCTGTTTTCCATTTCATATCTGATGCTAATAATTTGCTATTTTAGATTTTTTTAATTTTTATAAATTCTCCTTGCTACTATGTTAATTCTCCTGAAGTAATTAATGAAATGTTGGAAATAGAATACATTTTTTAGTTACCATTCACAGTTAAGTAGATAACTTTGCTCAGTCCAGCTCCAATACCATTAATTGCTTCACAAAGATAATATCCTTCATGATCTTCATTCAGGCGAGGAAGAAGTAGAGTTCCATTGGATTGGATGATTCGTATTCCTCCCAGTTCTTGAGACACCAAGTCCCGGTAGTTTCCAGGTCTCCTTCCTAAAATATTGTTAAATAACATTTTCTGACTAAAATTACAGCAGATTCAGAAATTATCAATTCAACAAATTTCTTTGTTGCATTGATAATTATTAATTAATNTAAAAATAAATATCATTCGCATAATAACTATTTTGATAATTTTCAAACCCAAAAAGTTAAGTTTTCTTATCAAAAATTAATTCAACATTGATTTATAATTCCAAGTACTAAAGTTACTGCTTTAGGGGTTATAATCCTATCTTCTGATTGAAAATATTTTAAATTAATAATACTTAATTTTATTGTGAACACTTACCAGCTTCAAAGGAATCTTTTGGAATTGTTTAGCAAATTAAGTCATCACAAAAAGCTATTAAATAATAATGAATTTGATATAAACAATTTCTATCATTCTTACTTTTTTCATTATAGTATTAGTAATTTTAAACATTTATAATTTGATAATTTGATAATTAAGGTCATTTTGCACCAGGAATCAATCCTGGAACTGCTTTCACCAAAGTTGAACATGTTACCCACATAGTTATCTAGTGGCCCCTTTTTTAAGTATAATTTAAAGTTTAACTGCTGAGGTATGTACCTGTAGTACTTTTTAGCCTTGGCTCCTTTTTCTTTTCCTCACTTTAACCCTTAAACTCTCAAGATTTCCATATGCATGCCATTATATTGCACTTTGAGTGTCTAAAACTCATGAATAACAATGTAAATGACTAAATTGAGTAAGTTGAGATATTTTATTTTTCTCAACATACATAATATTCCTACTGTTTAAGAGCTCATAAACATATTTACATATTCCCATCAGACTAAACAAGCCATTGCATACACTGAAGTGGTTTTTGAAATTTTCATTTTATCTGCACTATTATTTCAAGAATTCTATTTTACTTTTCATATTAATTGACTTTGATACAATTTCAAATATATGAATTGAGCTGGTTGAAGATTAAAAATTTTTCTTAAAAACACTCAGAGAAACTTCAGCTGAAAAGTTCAGCTGAGAGTATTCTGTAAATGTATTATGCATACCGACTGCCTTCCTCCAAGTGATTGTTGGGTGAGGGAATCCTTCTGCTTGGCAGTGAAGAGCAAATGGAATACCTTCAGCAGCTGCTTCATCTTGTGGTTCAACCACCCATCGAGGAGGAACTAAATGTAAGAAAATTCAATTTTTGTATGTTAATTTCAGAAATTTAATGACAGAATATAACCCCAGAAGTCGAGAACTTGAGATGTGAATGAGGTTCACCTAAATTTCATTATTTCTCTCATGTTCTATTTCATATCTTTCCTTCCTAATGTCATGCTCATCAAAAAATTTCAGCATGGACTATATTTTATCCTCTAAATTAATCAAAAAATTTTGATGATCAGTAAAAAATGAAGTGCAATTAATTATAAAATTCATATAGATAACTTGTGGAAAGTGACTGAAAGTTAACTTCTGAAGGAAAGATAAATATTTTCCCCATTACAAACTAAATAATTTCCATTACAGTGAGTGAAAACACAGATTTACTTGTGATTGTGAGCCATACAAGTGATTCCAACTTTAGTTTGTGATTATTACATCTATTAACATCCATTTGGGCTTGTGCTTTCTGTAGGGTTACCACCTTTATTGGCACAATTCCCGAACATTTATCAAAAAGCTTTCTCAATGCTTTAATAAAGTATTTTCTTGCAATAAGAATGACAGATATGACAACAAATAACTTCATCCCTTTCATTTGACATTTTTAAGGATAGCATTTTTACTCATTACTAAGGGCATTGTAGGATTCTAGTCAAATTATAGTAAAAGCTTATAAGTCTGGTATTATTAAATTTTGCTGGGAATATTTGTATTTCCATAAAAGTTATGCCTTTTTTTCATCTGTGGATGAAAATTATAAGTTCTGTTGTGATTTATGGCAAATAAAAAAGTTTAATAAGCAAAATCAGTTACTTTTAACCCTTTAGCTGCCGAAATCGTATATATCTGATCTGGCTACTACTACCCTTAGCTGCCGAAATTGGATTTACCCCATGCCCTTAGAAAAACTTTTCGACAATTTTGTTCTTTCCTTTATGTATTTCTATGTCATTTGTAAACACAGATGTGCATTTTAAGCTCCTTAGTTGAAGAAAACCCTTGAAAAGTGAGAAGTGGCCCGGCTCACGCCACACACTCTGATAAGCCAGGATGAGATGATTTATCTCTAAACAGTCTTCCAGAGGGCAAGCGTTGCTGATCCATTTTCTACAATAAGTACTATGGATTTTGAGCCTCATGTGCAAGCTGTGTCCTTTTTATTCCTTATAAGAGCATGTGCGTATTCCAAAAATGTTTTGCAACAGAAATTCTTATTTTGTTAAAATCTCTCAGAGCAAGTGGAAGTGAGCATCTTCATCCTGTAAATCATCAGTGGAAATGACTGTGTAGGAGATTTGATATTCTTAATTATCTACAATGTAAAATGTATTTTGTGTAAATGTATTGTAAAATGCAAAAAATATGTTGGACTAATTTGCGAATATTTGAGAAATTATGCAAAAAGTACTTTGAAAAAACAGGAAAAACCTTTCTTTTCATAACTTTCAGCGTTTTAAATCTTTAACAAAGTAATAATAGCCAAAAAGAAACTATAACAAAAGAGAACTCACTGCTGCGGTCCTTCAAGGAATAGCAAGAGGAGATATAGTGGAGAAGAGAGCCGATGGTGCTGCATGGACAAAATGATTCATATCCCTTGGATAAGCATGAGAGATATAGTGGAAGTGTTTAGAATAGCCAGGAGAAGAAGGTCAGAAGACAAAATTGATAGCAACACAAAGTGAGATGAGAGTGCAGCAGCTTACATTGCATCTAAGCACTCAGCAACACAGCAACACCAGATACACCGCGGTGGAAAAAAAACATCCAATGTTTCACCAGTCAAAAATCTTCAAGCATATTGCATTGCCATTGAAAATTTTCATCAACAGTGATAAAGAAGCATCACAGATATTGAAAAAGTGCAATCAGTGTCCTTAAAAAAAACCGGCATCGTGTGTTATTGAATGTTTCGAGACCACACTATAAAAATGTACAAAAACATTGTAAATGTGAAAAATAATGTATAATTATTATTATTAGTATTACGTATTTATATTATGTAAAAATGAAAGAATACAATTTCATGTAATCTTGAAATAAAAAAAACATAAAATAAGGATCATTGTGCTAGGAAAATTAAATAAGTGATTATGAGTAAAAGGTAACATTTTGTGAAGATATTAGTAGATCTATTGAATATGTAATTTTTACAATTGTTCATAACAAATAACCAAATATCATTAAAATTGTTAATATAATCCATATAAATTTACACTATTAGTTCTGGATTAATAAGGTGAATTTTTAAATCTATCAGGAATTCAACAGATCTCAGTTGAACATTCCTTTCTTATTTTTGTCAATATATTATTTGATGTAAAAGTTAACTATATTGTAATAAGCACTTATTTACAACTTATTTGATTACTGTAAGAATAGTAAGTGTAGGTAATAAAGATTTAACATGAATTACAAGATGTAATATGTATTATGCTAAAAATACAATAGCTAAAGTCAAGTTATTATTAGTGTAATTATAACCAAATGTACATAATTTTTTCATTTTTTGGACTCTATTATCCTTTAGATATGTTTCAGATGTATCATCTTGTAAAATTATATCTTATTACTCATTTAAATATATTCAATATTTTCCTTTATAATTTGCAAATGTTTTGTTTATAAAATATTTATTGCGTTTAAAAATTAATTTTTTGATTTTAATGTACCATTTTTTGGTGCAGGACCAAAGTATGTAATTCAGAAAAAAAACATTGACCAAAGAAAAAAATTAATTTTTTGGCAGAATATTGTCTTTTCAGGGACTGACATGAAAATAGGCCTGGCAGTTAAAGGGTTAAGCAACTAATAATTTCAATAATTTTCCTATCCAAACTATATGTCATCAAAGTTAAAATTAATAAATACAAGCAAAAAACAATTTAATTTTATAGAATGGTAACTTTGAGTTATCTCTCATTTACTTTCATAACATTTAATACCTACATCTAATACCATGTTTGCAAACTATCTGATTCCCAACTTGTTCGGGTGAAAACCGACTGGGTGGCAACCCTAGTTTTCAGTGATTCCCTTACATGAGGGAATATATGCAAATATACATTTTCTTTCTTCTTACTTTGGTGCAATTAAGCAGCTGCTCAATCAGAAGCAAACATCGATCTTCAGCGTCTGCTTCCTATTTTAGATTAACGCACATGCAAGGAACAGGATGAGGATAGGTTCTAGATTGGTTGGGTATTGAGGGAAAGGCATCATTGAAAGTGATTGCTGTGGTGCAAGGCTTTAAGGCAGGTGAAGGAATGTGCTCATTTTGCTTGCATGTGTGTTTGCAACAAATTAGCAAGCCTGATGAAGTGGTCACCATACTCTTTCAACTTCTTTAGCTCATTCATACATAGTAGTGATTAGTGATTAGTTACTTATGACATGGATGAACTCGTGGTGATCAATACCTTACCGAGCATTCCTGAAATCCTATGCAGTAAGAATAATGTGCTAGAGTATAGATGTCTTGAATGCACTCCTCTGCAGAACATAGATAGGTGATGCTACGCTCAAGTCTACGCTTGGTGTTGTTACAGTACTCATAATACTCATTATGAACGCTGGACAAAGAGCTGTGAAATAGAAATCTGAGGTGCTTTGAGGCAGTTCACAGGCGCATGCTATAAAATTTATCATGCACATCATGCAAGATTTTGGAAAATCCTACTTTACCGCTAACCACTAATTCCGCAGTATGCGAAACTTCTGCTACCGAATTCTTCGCTAGGCAGGTAAAATTTCCTGTATGGCTAGAGGTGACTCTTTCAAGAACAATTGTACTAGAATGAGCATCTATGCCTATGATCTTTAAACCCCATGAAGATGGGATGGGCTCAGAGTCTTTCAACCATGATATGGCAAACGGAGGGTCTCCTTTCTCAATAACACAAGTCACTTGAGCACGAACTCCTTCGGAGAGGTCCTTGTTAAAAGAAAAAGGAGCTATCCTAGGTGGAACTGGAAGAACCAATAAATAATAAGATGGTAAGAATCATATTCAGAGGAAGAATCAACTTATAATGAAGAGAGTACAATAAAGGAAAGACAGACCAACAACAAGAGGAAGAAAAATAAAGACAGAGGCATCCAAATCAAGAAGTCCATTTGCTTAAGGGGGGCGCTTTTTGAACTAAATGTATTGCAAATTTGGTTCGTGATTGGGATGTCTCTATGCTTTCAGGAGGTCAGGAAACATCAGGCCAGATGATCGCAGCTCGGAGAGAAGACGATGAACCTGGTGAGAATGAAAAAACATTTACCATGGACGAGTAATAGGGCAGAGCGAACTGTTGATGCTGCTTCATTCCCAGCCTTGCATGTGTAGTTGCCATTGTGAGCTGGAGAGACGCTCACTATTCGTAATGCCAGATCAAACTCCCCAATCTGGTAGGTGCTCATCAAAGAAGCTGGATCCTGGGTAGATGCTCCCATGTGTGCATGCCCCATCCCACCCATATCCCCCACTGACCCAGGCCTCACTGGCCGCCCATCCTTGGTCCATTCTATTCGAAGGGGAGAGTCACCTTCGCTAACAACACAGGTGACATGGACACGGGAGCCTGCCTGTATGTTTTCCGGGAAGCTGAAAGGCTCAATTTTAGGAGGGACTGAAAGAGGAAGACAACAATTTTCCTATAAACGGAGCATGGGTTAAGAAAACAGTAACTTCAATCCCACATTGGCAGCCAGCTAAAACTGGTTAAGTAAAAAATTGAGTGAGTTTTGACTGAATGCTTACAAAAATTGTGAAGCAAAGCTATATAGCTGTTAGTTTTATTGATGAATTAAAGTTGAGTTTTGCTCAAATAGCCCAACTCTGAATATTTTGAAAGTACACAAAGTGTCAGAAATCTATTCAATTAGTATTAGTTTGATTTTAAGAATCCAATGTAGAAGCAATAATTTATTTTGAAAAATAACCTTTATTTTCTTTTTCATTGCCAACTCTAATGTTTAATGTTACTTTAAACTTAAACTTGCTTCAATTCTAATGAATGGAATAGTTAAAAATTCATATCATGTTGATAACAGCTTTATTGAATTTATCTTACTATAGAAAGTTATATTGAACATACTCTCTCCAATCCTGGTAACCAGACAGCTTAAGAAAAATTGGCATTGGGGTTGGAAGAAAAGACATTCAAAAGAAGATAAATGTTTCTGCAGCCTTAGCTAGGGGTTAGTGAAAAGGTGATCAGATGCTTTCAGGATAAAAGTTATATAAGAGCATGCATACAAAGAATCCACCATCAAATTCTATAATTCACCCATATTACGTTAAATATTTCTAGTCACAGGTACTTATATGCCTGTAATTCAAGCTATCAGTTATCCTTTCATAGCACTTTAAATATATCTAGTCTACATCTATGTATTTGTGACTTATACAGCAGTCTATTGCATAGTAGACTGATATGTTAATGATATCAATATTCAATGTATATTATATTAACAGTATAATGCACAAAATTTCCAGATTTTGACTTTCCTTTTGATTACAATAGGAGTACCAGCAGTGATAGGATTCAGCCAGTTTGCATCAGTCTATGCAAACCTGTTTCTAGATTTTCCTGAGTTTGCTGAACCAGTTTATTATTTTTTCAGATACAATATGGATAGCTATAGAGATTTTGCAATTTCCTAGTTACAACAAAAATAATTTAATTTTTTTGTCATTTTACTCTTATTTCATCTTAAAATCCTGCTTTGGTTAAATTTGAATAATTAGGAAATNGGAGAAAATAGGATGATCTTCAGGTCCGAACTGCACATCAGCCAGAATAGTCCTGGTGATAGAGAAACACAAACTCATTATCAGGATAACTATTAGAAATCTCATTATACAAATATTAAAGGTAGTTAATATAAAAGTTACACAAGAAATGTCCAACTGTGGTGAACCCCATACCTTGTTTTCTATTGGATCAAAGGAAATCAAATTTTGGTGCTGAGGAAAATAAGTACCATTACCAACCTTGCCAATATAAGAAAAATAAATAGTAGTAAACATGCATTTAAAATTTTTCTGATTTCTACAATTTTAACTATTTAACACTTTCAACGCTGAGGGTAATTTTGCCGGTGACTGAAATTTATTTTTATGGTTATAGATTATCCTTGTATTCCTAATCATGAATTGATCGAAGAAAAATAGAAAAAAATTATTTTTTACTTCAACTTTTAATATTTAAATTTGGATGACGATCATCGAAAAAAAAGTTTAAAAAAATATTGGTTAAATATTGGTAAACTACGAAACACTTTACTGAAAAGAGAAATGGAAGCACTTGGAGGCGGCGCTACTCGAAGAAGGCCTTTGAAAAGAATATGGACTGTGGATGACGATCGTCGTCAGTGAGCGTTGAACGTGTTAATGTATTTATTTTCAATTATCGTTAATCTGTAGGTTTACAATTCTCTATTGCTTAATTTAGGTTTTGGATCACTTTAGATGAAGAAGCCAGCATAAAGAGTAAATATTTATTTGTTACTGCAAATACACTTTCTTTTTTCTTAAATTTTAATCAATTGGAAAAGTTCAAAACATTCCATTGTATCTTATGTTTTACTGTATCAACAAGAAATCTTGCTGAGCTGTGTTGATTTTTAAGTTGAAGTAGAGAATATGTCTAAATTTCTCAGTTATTCCAACTTGTACATGCTTTATTGTCTTTCATGGATTCACTACCAATTAATTAACATGATGAAATTTAATAAGTGATAATTTTTGTTTGTAGATAAAATGTATGCTATGGTATCATTTATAGCTTACTTGGATTTTACATTCTTGAACGAGAAAGTCATTTCTAGGTTAAAGTTATTTCTAACATGCAAGACCATATTTACAGTTTTGAGATTCATATTTTATCAAATTATACTTTCAGCATATTAATTCAATACTTTACTTATATTTTTATGAAGGATCAAAGCATATAATATTTCCAGTCTCATTGATTTACTGAATAAAAAAATTAATTTTCCATTATTTCTCACATAGTCATCTGAGTGTAGTAGTGAAGGATCTGATTCAGGGCATTGTACCACAATTGACCAAAACCAACAAGAACAATTTTATGTACTGGATTGCAAACCAAACCCAAACAAAAAAATTGAAATATTCTACCCCAAACCAAAACTGAAAACCATTAGTTATTTCATCCTATTTTTTGATTCAAAATAATATAATTTAATTTGCTGAAATGGAGGTAGTTATACTAAATGTGTGCAATATCAATTAGAAACAAGCTAAAATGAATTATTTCAATTGAAATGTATCTGATCTAATGGTTTGTTTCTAATACTAATCTCCTTGAACCTGTTCAGCATTGGCAAATGTAGTTTGACTTTGAACCAGGGTGAAAACTAGAACAAAAAATATCATGGTTCAATGTCCAGGTTTGATTGTGAATCAAGCCCTGTACCTGATATCCTCTATTGCATATGTAACCCTGAGGTAGGTTATTCTTAAATTATTAGAAAGGAAGTCATGCATCATTTTGCAAGAATATACAATTAGTATTGTCTCTTCATTATGAATCATTATCATTTATCTCGATAAAAACATATGCATATTTGTGAGTGAATTTGTTGAGAAATTTATATCACATTAATTCAATCCCATGGTTCCTTTATTTTCTCATTTTAAAAATTACTCTGAAATTTGAATAAAAATACACCAATAGTCATTGCCAAGAAAATACAGGTTGAAATGGAGTGGTCTCTAGATTCAAAAAGTTCTGGCTCATGGAAAGTTATGC
Organism: Ladona fulva; assembly: GCA_000376725.2. NCBI lineage: Eukaryota > Metazoa > Arthropoda > Insecta > Odonata > Libellulidae > Ladona > Ladona fulva. The sequence goes on along the minus strand of KZ309322.1, from coordinate 18,687 downwards.
AATAGAATATGTTTCTTATCTATCCAAAATTTACATTGGATGTAAGTGTTGGTCAAATCACTGTAAAGACTTTTCTCCATATTATAAAAATCAAACTAAGATACAGTATGATATTTAGAGGCTGTAAGTACATAATAGTGAATGATTTTTCAACTCTTAACTGGAAAGTTTGCCTTCATATGTTAATTTGAAAAGGATTATAAAGATGTTTAGCAGCTAAGGACAAGATATAAACAACATAGTAACTTTTGAAAGGCGTTATTCCATTATCAAGAGGAACTGAGTGGAGAATTCAATTCTCTGAAAAATATTTGCTTCTGTGCCTCATACTTCAGCACAAATCAAGTAAAATTTTCAGCACTGGTGCCCTCTTTAGCTCTAGCCTCCATGGGTAATTGAACCAGCTATTCCCTCTACTTGTTATATAGAGTAGATTATAATGAGTCCTTCTTTCAAGGCATGAAATATATTTGGTATTTTAATTAACAATAATTTTTTGCCTTGAATTAGCTTTATGTGATCTAAACAAGATTTGTGAATCAGATTCAACCTGTATTTTAGATCAAATCAGATATTCAACCTGTAGTTTGATTCATAAAGAAATATAGGAAATTAACATGCTTGTACATGAACTCCTTAATCCTGTAACTCGGATATACCAAATCAAGCTGAAGCCAAAACCAAAGAAACCACAAAGAATACATTCAGCCAGAAGAAATTTTTAAATCAACAAATGAATATTTTCATATAATATTTGCACATTAATAATATCAATCAGGATCTTACTTCAACTTGATTACAAGATTAAGGGTTCAAGAGGGAAATGTTTTACCAAAAGTTATTTTTATGGAAACCTGTATGTAATAAAATAAGAAAGCCATAACTCCTTTACCTTTGACATCAATTTCTACAGTCTTGCGGTCTGAGTGGCCCTGCTTGTTACGGGCAACACAAGCGTAGGTGCCCTTGTCAGAGTTGCTGTCTACCTTCCGAATGATCAGTGTTCCATTTGGTGCAACTTCTTGTCTTAGGTTTACAGGCAGGAACTGGTTATCTGTTACACCAAAAATAGAAAATAAGAATGAATCAGTAAAATCTGCCAATGCTAGAATGAAGCATAGATAGCATTTTGATAAAAAATGTAAAAATTAAAAGGAAATGGGAAATAAAATTATATTTCATCGAAGAAAAAAGGGATAAATGACAGGGAATGTCAATTTTGATCTTTTGAAGATATTTGTAATATTTGAAAACTATTTGCACTAAGTAAATGAAAGAACAGAATGAAACAAAATGTAAGAGATCATAATAATATTCAGCTGTAAAATCTAAATTTATTCATAGATACTCCAGTTGAGCATACACAGAATCAGTATTTTTCATCAATATAAAGAAGAAGGAATGATGGGACTATTAAGTCATACCTTTCTCCCAAGTTATCAAACTGACAGGAAATCCAGCAACAGGACATTTTAGGACAAGGTCTCTCCCAGCAACAGCAGCAATGGTTGGCATTGGGCGAATGTGAGGTAGACCTAAAGAAATGGGTTTTTATTAAGTATGTTGTTGTGAAAAAAATGTCAAATAAATATCAAATAATTCCCATCAAATCAATAATAATGAAATTTGCTGAAACATACATATCTGATCACAATAACAGAATCCATGGTACCAGCCTGTCTTAGTTTTATTCTAATCAGAAATATTGTAATAAAAGACAGTGTAAATGGATGAAAATCTTATCTTATTATAAAATTAAAGCAAACCATAAATTAAAGACTATGAATTTTTGAAATTTTTTGCCAAAGGTACATATCATTGGAGTTCATTCATCAAGTTCACAGTTGCAGCTATTGTGCAGAACATCTCATCTTTAACTTTTTAAAATATTATTTATGAGTGGGTAGACTGAGTCATGATGGAAGGCATTCTATGTGGAATATTTGAATTACCATAAATGTTTAGTCTAGCTGAATGAGAAGCAGACCCCACACGGTTGGATGCATTACAGCGATATTCTCCTCCATCCTCCACTCTAACAGCACTTACATTCACATGGCTTATGACATCTCCATGAACTGTTACATATTGGCCAATCATAAGCCTGAAATACAAAATTTATCTCAACTTCATTCCTAGGAAACAATATTTACAAAAATTTGAAAGACAAATCTTACATAGAATATTTTTTCATGTAATTCTCTGTTGATACCAATGCTAAGAAACACCAGACAGAAAATAATACTTCATTTTAGAGAGTGAAGAGTTTTCAAACAGCATTGTATATCAGTAGAATATATTTGATAGATATTTTCAATGAATCGACAAATTTTACGAAGTATTTTGGTAAGAAATATTTAACAAAAAATTGGGTAAATTGTAATTATCATAATAACTATTAATCCTAACTCTTCTGATATGTATAATTAACAAGAATTGTTGATAAGTAAATGAAACAATAGTAACTGTCTTGTTCAAGGACATCTTGAAAGTTGTAAGTGAAGAAATTAATTGTAGATATTGAATTGAAGTAGATGAAAATTATGAGATCTCACTTGTTTTCACAGGAATAAATTATTACCATTACTTAATTGAAGTTTCCTCAAAACGTCTACGTGTTTCTTAAGTAATATTAGTTGAAATTATAACTATAATAATCGTCATGTTATTAAATAATTTTCATGCCTCTTACCGGTCATTCTGAGGCAATGGAAAGCCATCTAGTGTCCAGGTGAAGTGAGGTGTGGGGTTTCCTGCTGCAATGCATTTCAAGGAAACTGATGGTCCTGGCTGCATCGTTTGTTCAATGAACTTATATACAAGTTGAGGATAAGCGTCTGTTGAAAAGATAATGTAAAATAATAAAATCTCATTATTTGATAAGCTTCACATGTCTAATTTCTTACTGAGCAAACAATGGGAATTTTTGGCTTGGCTGGAAAAACTGGATTTTAATTCACTAGATGATAAATCAGTTGCACTTTGTTAAGAATTTAGGTTTCTAAAATAAAAGCATTGAAAATATACATTATCAATAGCTAATAGTAGTAGTATTACTAAAAGTGCTTCGACAGCTTAGGTCATTTTGCACGTGGGCCCCCACCGGGAATCGAACCCGGGACCGCTTTCACCAAAGTCGAACGCGTTGCCCACTTGGATATACGGGAGCCCATATCAATAGCTTTCCAGCCTAATTATAAAGAATGATTTAAGCTAGATGGTGATAAATATATTGCTTCTATTGGACCTAGTTATCAAATAATCTCCCATCAATAAATTTTTAAAGGTTTTAACAAAGATTTCTCTCAAAGATTACTCATTTTACAAACATCAGGGCAATGATAGAGCTTATATTAGAATATATGAGCAACATTTTAGCCAATGAGAGAAACAGTTTACAGAAATTAATATGAATGAGAGCAAACGATGTATGCTAAGGAAAATGAGTAAGCTTCTGTTAAGCATGGACGTTATTTTGAATTGAATGTTGAATATAAGCAAACTTCAGGAAGAGAATATTTCGTTTTAGAGGGAATTGGAATTCACTTACATTTGCAATTTGGAATTCAAAAGTTATTTTCGAAACCTGTTAGCAAGAATTGGGATCTTGTACTATAATTTAAGCTGTTAAGCCATCTAAACTTAATTACTCAACCACACAGTTTAACAAACGTGAGAGCCTATTCAGTTTTACATACTTTTATGGTGAGAGGGATTCTGAACTATATTCCTGATGAAATCTAAATTCCTAGTAAACGTTTTTAGCATCAGGAAGGTATTTGTACATAAAGCACTGCTAAAGCAAAAAGAGTGAGCCATTAAGATTAAAAAGGGTAAATCGATTGCAAAGATTTGGCAACCATAAGAATGAGATGAAAATCAGGGCTCTTGTAGAGGCAAGTGGTTAGAGGGTTCATATTTGGGGAAAGCGGTCTTGGGTTCGATTCTCGGTGGGTAATCATATGTGCGAAATGATCTAGTCTATCGAAGATCTTTTAATAAGACTTCTGCAATATGAAAATTGGAAGAATCAGAAGCGAGATGTACCTCAGTAATTATACATATTTGGAGTGATAATTTCTTTTACAGTGAGTGGTCATCTATACGTATGGAGTTAAAATAAAACTTTGATATTCTCGACATTTTTTCTGGAGTACTATGAGCAGCACAACTTGGATGTGTGCAGCTAACCCTCACTGCTTATTTATTTCATATTTAACGTTCGCAAAACCCCACATGAGAAGTGACAATAGTTTATATCTTATGTTCTACGTATATAGACATGTGTATCTTGTAAAGTGTGGTTATGAGTAAGAGATCATAATAATATTCAGCTGTAAAATCTAAATTTATTCATAGATACTCCAGTTGAGCATACACAGAATCAGTATTTTTCATCAATATAAAGAAGAAGGAATGATGGGACTATTAAGTCATACCTTTCTCCCAAGTTATCAAACTGACAGGAAATCCAGCAACAGGACATTTTAGGACAAGGTCTCTCCCAGCAACAGCAGCAATGGTTGGCATTGGGCGAATGTGAGGTAGACCTAAAGAAATGGGTTTTTATTAAGTATGTTGTTGTGAAAAAAATGTCAAATAAATATCAAATAATTCCCATCAAATCAATAATAATGAAATTTGCTGAAACATACATATCTGATCACAATAACAGAATCCATGGTACCAGCCTGTCTTAGTTTTATTCTAATCAGAAATATTGTAATAAAAGACAGTGTAAATGGATGAAAATCTTATCTTATTATAAAATTAAAGCAAACCATAAATTAAAGACTATGAATTTTTGAAATTTTTTGCCAAAGGTACATATCATTGGAGTTCATTCATCAAGTTCACAGTTGCAGCTATTGTGCAGAACATCTCATCTTTAACTTTTTAAAATATTATTTATGAGTGGGTAGACTGAGTCATGATGGAAGGCATTCTATGTGGAATATTTGAATTACCATAAATGTTTAGTCTAGCTGAATGAGAAGCAGACCCCACACGGTTGGATGCATTACAGCGATATTCTCCTCCATCCTCCACTCTAACAGCACTTACATTCACATGGCTTATGACATCTCCATGAACTGTTACATATTGGCCAATCATAAGCCTGAAATACAAAATTTATCTCAACTTCATTCCTAGGAAACAATATTTACAAAAATTTGAAAGACAAATCTTANTAAATTTTTAATCACTGAAATTCTATGTAAATGTATGACTGCAGAGGTTAGATGGAAGAGAGGCCCAAATGAGCCTAACCTCGCCGAATTAAGTCTTCTATAGTAATAATAATTATATTTCTTTACTCGGAATAAAGAATCACTACACCTCTAAATTCTGGTCTCTTCAAGAACTGGTAGACCCTTACCTCCAAGTCGTAATTCTGCCGTGGCCTGTGCCGTCTCTAGATCGTTTTTAGCAAAACATTGGTACATTCCTTTGTCTTCTCTTTGAACCGAAGTAAAGATTAATTGAGCACCGGAAGGCAGTAGGCGAAAACGACTACCAACAGCACCAGATGCTCCGCCTGGGCGGAGTTGCAAACCATCCTTTCTCCAAGTGAGAGTTGGACGAGGAAGTCCGGATACTATGCACGACAGTTCTGCAGACCCGCCAACATCAACAGTCAAGGACGGAGGATGTAGGCTTACGGATAGCGGCACTGCTACCGAAAGCTCTACTTCGACCCTCTCACTTCCGGCACTGTTGTTTGCGATGCAGGCATAGCGACCTGCGTCGGATGCCATGGCGCTGCGGATAACCACTACGCCGTCTCTGATGTGCACCCGCTCGGAAGGTAGAAGGGGTTCGGCAGCACCTCTATGTCCACGGGATTCCTTGAACCACCTGTGCATGGAGTAGAACGTTAATCGATCTTGCGTAACTTTGTGAATAATGTGGATAACTTACGTTAGCTTAAGAAATTCACGTCTGTGTAATAACTATAGTTTCTTACATATCCTCTGTCAAAGAGAGAATGAGGAAAAACATCTTTCGGTTAAAGTGATGTAAGTTTTAAGTACATTGATCTCGGCTAGCGAAAAAGATCATTCGGGATCACATTCTATTCCGAAATCTCAGTAAACCGATTCCAGACAGTGCGTTACGCACAGAAACTGATAAAACGATTCCATACGTTTTCGAGTAGATAGAATTGGAAAGTATATTATGCTATTTCGTTTTTTAAAAATATTTATGAACAATTTTGCGCATCCACCAAAATGTCTGTCTACCGAATCCCTATTCTATATCCTTCGTTAGAGTCACAAAACAGAAAAAAATCTACAGAGGCGAAAAGCTGATTAGTAGTACCACTCGTTAGCCGAAGTATCGAACTAAACAAAGGTTCAATTTTTCTTTTGTTACGGTTGTTTAGTTACTGATAGATGGTTTGGTGATAATATAAAAAAAATGGAGATGAAGGATCTCATTGTTAACAATAAAAACAAAATTTCTCATAAAAATCTTAAATTTTACAGGCTGATTTCCCACTCTATCAATCACCTAGTACAGGGATGGCAAACGATTTGCGGCAAGAGTGCCATATTTGATAAAAATATAAGACTTGCGTGCCGATATGGTGTCAAACAGTATGACAAAATGGTGATATTATCTTATTAAGTCAACGATGAGCTTAGTGCGCTGTAATTGAGGTTAATAATCGTTAATTGCCATTACTAATGACCATAATCCAAATTTATTTCATAACAAAGATAGTTTTGTTAGAGTCACGCGTGCCAAAAAGATTCTCTTTCGTGCCAATTTGGGCACGTGTGCCTTAGATTTGCCACCCCTGACCTACTACATTTAAATTATAACCAAGACAGAAAAGAGAAATACTTAAATTTACATAACTATTTACTTAACCATTACATGAATCGGACAATTACATCGAGAATATGAAATGATCTCGTAATTTTCTCACGATGCGTGTATGGTTCTACCTATTATAATATTTGTTTATAATGACAAATGTGATCTACTTAAGGGGAAAGCTTGGTTATTGGTCAATCATTCCAGAGATAAAATTTCCATTTCATTATATACCCTTATTCTTAGAGGAAATGTAGGATCTTTATCGAACTCAAGTGTTAGGTTAGGGTTACGATGTATTACATACCAGTATTTTGGCGGAAGGTACCCTTGTGAGACACAAGATAAAACGGCAGTATCCCCTTCTTTAACTGGGCCGATATTTACTCGGTCAGTAAAGCGAGGGGGGACCATTCCTCGATTTTCTGCAAGAGAAGAAAACAGGTTAGGTTAATAGAAAACTTAGTTCCAGCATCTATGTCCGTAAAAATAATTTTTAGCTTCACAACTTCTTTTATTCCAACTGAATAAAAGAAGTTGTGAAGTAAACTTGATTCTGGGTGACTTATAAAACGTTTCTGCATCACTGGAGTGAATAAAAAAATCTAATTAAAGCATGCTATATAATGTTTGCATTTATATGTGATAATTTTTCTAATATTAGGCCAAATAATGCATCGTAGTAATACTTCAAATAATCACGTTATTGTATAAATTACGGAATACTTTGCATTTTAACAGAGGCCATCGAGCTAGGAAGTGTATACATGTAAAACTCTATCATCTATCACATATACATATATATCCTCACTTTGATTTTACTAGTTAGAAAACACGTGGTAATTTACTTTTCTTCATTCATTTTTGACGCAAACTTGTGTAAAAATCAGGCATCACGGAATATGTTGAATTAACAGATGATTTTTGTGGGAGATAGAAGTACAACGATTTCTACGATCCATAAAACATTGTTTAATGCAGGCGAGCTGTTCATTCTCACTTCTTCTATTTAATTTTCTACATCAGTCTAACCCAAAACCTTCTCCCAAGAATTCCCTGGCGCTTACAGGTGTCTCAAACGGGAAGGGCTTCATCCACTCTATCGGGAACATCTGAGAAAACGAAACTTTTGCTCAACACCATTTCCTCTCTAAAGTGCAAAAGAAGCAAGGGTGTTTTAGATTACCGAGGAAAATATGGAATTTTAACTGAAGGATTATGATGAAAAGTAATAGCTACATTCTTACTTTAGTAACGTTATCACAACGTTATCACACTTTCCGCCTCTTCTCTCTTGATAGTAATTTTTCATCCCCTTTCTTTGGGCTCTTCTAAGAGATGCTTCTCAAAAATCTATTTTTTCTCTTAAACATTGGTTCCTTCTATGGCAGATAAGTTGCAAGTTATTCCCAATCGATAATGCATACAATCATGACCTCATGGTTTTTACTTTGAAAAATGAAAGAATATGTAGAAGTTGCTCGCTTTGCATTGTTAGCCTGTTTAACTCTCTGTCAATGGATGATTTATGGTTTTATGATTTACGGTTACTTCTGTCCAGACAGTCTGAGTAAATAGTTCAGTGCGGTTTACCATGAGATAAAAATCTTAGCCGTAGTACAAGTAATTATAAGTGCTTTGACTGCTAGGGTCATTTCGTATAAGAGCCCCCACCGGGAATCAAAGCCTCTTTTCCCGAAGTTGAGTGAATCACCCACATGGCCATCCATGTCTCATAAAAACTTAGTACTTGCAGTAGAGTTAAGGATCGATGTATGAATACCACTCTCGCCATTATTTTTCAAAACAAGGAAGTTGCGTGTATAATATATAGTTGCTTGATTTTAAAAATCTAAATTGGGTTGAACAGACACCTTTGAGTATTCATTGCCACAAAAGTGCACCTTTCCGGAAAACAATAGTCATTATTTAAGATCGTTGAACTATAAAGGCTTTTGCTTTCATTTTTGTTATTACTTTGAGCACAGATGAAGATGACGAAGTCTGTGAAGAGAATTCAACGTCTGGAGGATCGAATTACTTTTTATTATATTTGTATTCTGTGGGCTTTACTTGTTCTTCGGCTGGAAGCGGGCGCGGATTCGATTCCTGGTGGGAGCCCATTTTAATGAAAGTACCTTAATTGTCGAAGCACTTTTTAAAATACTACTATACTTTGTATTTTCAGAAAATTATTATTAAGAGATAATTCATTGCTTAAAATGTGAGCTTGTTAATCAATGACCGATTCTTTATCAGTAGAGTCAAAATTAACGTCAGGATTGACTGAGTCGAAATTGCTGAGAGGTGATTAGATTCGAGAATAAACTTCGATATATTAACTACTCTATCAGGAACAGAAATACTGATTAAATTGTTGTATTTTACGACAAACAGTAATATATCCATTATTTATGGATAATTTAGTGTTAAAAATCTTACTAACATAATAATTATTATTATTAATGAAAAATTTCTTCGATGTTTGGAAAAAGGCGGAATGGAAATTAAAAAGGAATGCCCAATGAGAAGAATGTCCTCACTCTGTCGGAGACGTGATTCTTTTTCTCCCTCTCCTGTTCGTGTCCCTTTTGTCTTTGGCGTCCAATACTCCTGTTAAGTCTTAAGTTCAGACGGCTCCTCACACCAATTTCCGACCGTCACTTTCTCTTTTACAAGTACCACTCTCTCAGCTCTCCCCTAAAACTAATCTCAATCCATTCTTCTCAGCTTTCTTTTATGCCCCTTCCTCTCAGACGATATAAAGTGATCCAAAACTACTCAATTTACATCCACGAGAGGTACAAAATGGCTTGTGATAGGATGACCTCTCAACCGGTTTTTTTAATTCCTGGAGATTTATTTTCATGTATGATCGTGAACATCTTCTTGTTTCAAAGCTGAGCGTACCATGAGTATGAGAAAAAATAGCGGTTTTATAAAACTCTAAAAAAACTGGAATTATCATCTATAAACAGCGAGAAATTCAAGAGATGAACGGTAGAATAAAAACGATTTTTTGCAGAATAATTATTATCAAAACAACTAAATTTACCTATGAAAATCTCCGACTATGTCGAGAAAGAGGCATCCTGGTTGTGTGGGAAAGTGTAAATAAACAAGTGAGTCTATGATAAATAAAAAGCATAATAACAGATTAAAACATCACCAGAAAAGCATGGGGATGTTTATGAAACAAATTTTGAAGTGAAGGCAATTTTCGACATTTCAATACATGGACGAACTTAAATACGGAACCTGTATTCACGACTTTGAGTAAGAAAAATATGGACACAAATATTTATATAAATACGAGCACAAAAAATTAAATTAATTTTTTAGAAATTTATAGCGCTAGATGGAGGTATTATAAAATTTAAACTAATAAACGAAATTTACTTTAAGCTACGCGAGAGTGGGAATATGTGAAAGAAATGAGACATTCATAACTGTCAACAACTTAAGAGAAAAAGAGCAGGTTTAGGTCGTTGCGATTGTCGTTTAGTTTGGAACTTACGCAGCTTATGGAGATGGAAATCATGTTTCATGAACGGCGCTTTCAATCGATGCGAGGAACGTGCGAAGAGGAAAGATATGTGAAGGCAACTACTTTTCCCGGCCATCAACACTCGTACTAGTAATTGGTAAAACACCGCGAGCGTGTCAAGAGGAAAATGGAGAATCCATTCCCAGAACTGTAAACATTGGCTAAACACGCTCAAATGGTGCTTCAGGAGACTAAATGTGTCGCGTGTAAGAGTTTAATCAACACGTGTTGACCAAAAGATCACGAAAATTGGATGGAAACTTTTCTCAGTTGATCTAACTTCACTAAATTATATAAAATTTCAGAAACACAGTCATAGCTTCTAACGTAAATTTTCAATTTGATGAGTGATTTGGAGCTTTTTAATCAGAGAATCTACACTTTTCTCATATTTCTCGCACGCAGTCACTCGTGTTTACAACTCTTAGTTAATAACACGATTACCTATACGTGCAGAGTTGGGGAAGAGGGATCATTTTGTCTAATTGTTTTAGTATTTCTTTTACTAGAAACTAAACTCCGACCAATTTTATGTACACAATCGTAGGCTCCCCTTTTCGTGAGAACAAACAATCTCACGCTTCAAATCTACCATCGAGAGCATTTCGAATAATAGCTGAAGATAGACTGTAACTCAACTGACCATCCAACAGGTGAATCGAACACACTATCACGCTACATTGTGATATTTGTAGAAACGACTTTGGAGTTGACGCGGTATAGATTAAGTCAAAATCGGCAAAAGTGTTACATCTATAATTTAGTGACCAAAAAATAGTGATTCAGTATGGTGTTTCCGTGGAAAAATACCTCAAAAACCATAAAAATATGAAAAAGGTTAAGAAAGCGATGGATTTTTTAAAATAAGTGCACAAATAAATTTCTGAATCTTGAATGTAGTGATAGTGTGAATGCATCGATAACTTCAGTGAACCAACATTATAACTTAACGCAATTAATTTTATAGTCAAATTTTCTGTCTTGCAAAACTTGCAATGTTACTCATGATAGTTTTTTCTTTAATTTAGGTAATTCTGATTTTTTGAAATTTTCCACTGAGAAAACAATTTCGACCGGAAATTCTTTCAAAAAACACTAATTAAATAAGCTTGTTTTTGATAAACCCGCGAACTAATAACTTTGGGAATTCTCCGGCACAAACACGGAGGGAATAGCAATTTAATTGCTGGAGGAGGGATAAATTTAATTCTCGAAGCTGCGATTGTTCGAAAAAATAGCAGGAGCTAGGGGGAGCTTGCCCATGGATATGATTCGTATAATTGGAGAATTGAATGCATTCCCATAAAAAAGGTAATCCGGAGCTGTTGGTACAGCTTGCAGACTCATTATTTACGTTGGAGTGGCATTTGTGCCTACCTGTGACAAAAACATGGCCTTGAGTAGAGCTTTCAACCGTTCTCCCTGTAACGTGATGGACGGTACGGCACCTGTAAGTTGAACGGCTGTCCGATGGAGAGACGCCGTAGATTAGGAGCTCACCAGATGGCAACATGTGATACTTCCCATCTGCGACAAAGAAAAAAGATCAAAAATAAGATTCGGAGCGCAAGAAATTTAATATCTGATTTTTTGACATATATTTTTGGTCTGTAAGTGAAGGATCAGAGATCCATACACACTCGCGTCAGTTTTTTCCCATAAAGTTTGAGTACCGAAGAGTTTTTATTCATCATCTCTCTATGAAGGTGATTTTATCCGTTTATCATTATTATTTACTTCGTTTCACTCTCCATTTTGCACTGATCTTAGATAAACACAGATACTTCAACTTTAAGTTTTCTCGTGAAACTATTTCGATCTTATTATTGAGCTACAGAAGAAGACAACCCATTTGTACTACCAATTATAAATTACACATAAATCCCATTACATGTTGCAAAGATCTGAAATGACACGCTGCAAATCTATTTTTATTTTTTTTTGTAGTAACCGGTAAATTAAATTCATTTGGAATAACTTTTTTTAGGATTTTGGAACCTTTTAAGATTTGAATAAAAGATAATTATGGATTAAAGAAAAAAAGCATAAGAAATAACGTTAAGTCAAATACAATACCAATTGTATAATTTTTGGTTCAAATAACATTACTTCGATTTTCAACAGTGCAGAGTGACATTTAATGTCAGTTTAAATGGAAATTATTCATAATTATGATCTTCAAAAACATATTTGTGAGAACAAAATTCGCGATGCCGGTGATTTCAAAGCTTACTAAAAAGCACTGTAGAGATGCTGATCGAGATTTATTGAGTAAATTCGTTCGTCACGGCTTAACTTATCCTATTAACGCTTAGCGATCATATGATCACGAGGGTCATGGAGTGTGTACCGAGATAAAAACTTATACTTAAATAACGTGACAAAATAAAATCGATATGATCAGGCGTTACTTGGTGGAAAGCCATACTAAATGAAATTAAAATCCTTCGTAATTTTCCACAGGTTTTATTCTGCGACCGGTTTCGTAAGAAGGTCTTACATCTTCAGGCCTGAAGATGTAAGACCTTCTTACGAAACCGGTCGCAGAATAAAACCTGTGGAAAATTACGAAGGATTTTAATTTCATTTAGTATGGCTTTCCACCAAGTAACGCCTGATCATATCGATTTTA
>KZ309321.1:159946-170116 GCA_000376725.2 Ladona fulva | reverse complement strand
AAGTTTTTTCCTACGTATAAATAACGAAAAGTAGCTAGCGACTACATTTCTCAATGCATTTTGCCGAAAATTCTCGGCACTCCCAAAGATTTCGCTACAGCATTTGTCTCCAAAATTTTTAACAGGAAAAGTAATAGCATTGGTGGAATGTGAATAAAAAAAAGACAGATAGTGATACAAAGAAGGACCGTGTTTCTTGAAAGGTACACCTAAATATATCGGTTCAAAGAAAACCGCAACTTATTCCCGATTTTTTCGAAAGTATCACTTTCCTATTCTTCGCAGATTTCTCTCATAAAAGATTGGTTATTATTTATTGGTGCATTATTCACCGGGAAAGCAGCAAATCTTATTTCAAATACCAATTTTTGTTTTGCTCAACGCAATACTGCGTGAGATAACGTGTCTCAAACTTGCTAAAAATCGATGTCTAACTGTAGAAGGCTGCGGTAGGGGGTCAAACAAATTACTATATCTCAGCAAATATCCCCCTGCCATGCGCCACTGGCGGCATGCGGGGTATAAATCTAAATATTTCATCGATGGATGTAAAACTTGGGAAATGTTTATAGAGTGTATGAGGTTATGTTCACACAAAATTTCATTGAAATCGGTGATGGTCGAGCGGGGAATTTCTCTGAAATTGGTCCACTTCACATGGAATGCCCCTAAAGCAGATATAAACAGATATTCTTTGAATACGTATAATTCTATGAAATTATTTCATTTGCCTATTTTTAGATACTAATAAGGGAGATGTACTTTCTGTAAGAATAAAATGGTAGTTGTGTATAAATGTTATAACTAGCCTCTGGCTGTCGATTGATCACCAAGGAGGTGGAGGCGGGATGCTGTATGTTGCTGACTGTAAATTAAATTGAAACGTGATTAAAGAATGACGAAACTATAAGATATGTTCTCCGTATTTCCCTTATTTGCAAGTTCAGATAAATATGCAAAAGATAATAGAGAATATTGCAAAAAGACACAGATCTTCAAAGCCAGGCTTAAAGAAACTATCTATATCTATTCTGTGAAAGCAGTTAAGGAATGTATCCATAAAATTTAAGTCTTTTTCTTAGTCTTCGACTTCATTTCCATTTCATTCATTTCATTTTAGAAAAACTTACATCAATAAACACATTGATTTTAGTAAACGATACTCTGATTAATGGTTTCCAACTGCTTGTAGTAATTATTTCTTCCTGGTTGATGCAACGTTCTGAAAATTAATTTCCATTTTTTTTCGCGCACAAGAGACATTGTCAGTTCCAGTCCAGTCAATTCCTCAGTCCACAATAATGCCATGTGTACACTTAAATGAGAAAGGAAGGAGTGATTTGTAGGAAGTCATTTGGATTTTGAATAAAGTAAAAATAAGATCGACTCGCACTAGATTCGTCTCTTGGACGACTCAAATACACTTCCCAATCACTTAGGTTCTCTAAAACTAGACATTGGATATATATACTCATATAATAAAACATGGGAATATCGAATGAAAAATATAATCGAATAATTATTCGATTGTTTTGGCATTCATTCCATTTTTTTCATTCGAATAAATTAATTTGTTTTGCGGGTCAATGGTTTTACAGGGTAACAAATTTCTATAATTCTTTCAATTTACCATGGAAAACCTAATTAAATTTGATTTTCACATTCCCGTAAAAGCAACATGTATCTTCTTTTACACAATTTAAAATATTATTAGAATATGTCAATGAAAATGCGTTTAGAAAAAAATGCGGAAAAATAACGTAGCTCAATATATTTAAGATATAATTTAGATCTTATTTCTACATAAGTACCCTGCAAGCCGCCTTCCGGCGTGTGGCAGAGGGTGTAAACACCAAGAGTAGAATTACTTTTTTAATTTATTATTATCGCGTATCGTTCGCGGAAAAAAAGAGTCTCTAAAACGACTTGTCCTCGCGTCTATTTCTCTTATTTTACGCTCACTGTCGGATCGGGCAAAGTAGCAGGGGGGTCGCATAATATCAATTACGTCATCCGAAAATGTATTTCCTCTGAATTTATCTAACAATCGCAGCCTAGCTTCTAATCTCCTTTCTTTCAAGGATTCCCAACCTGCGTCTGTGAGCATTTGCGTTACACTTGCTTCTCTATCGTAGCACTTTTTAACAAAACGTATCGCCTTACGCTGCACTTTCTCGAGTTCGCGAGAGTTCGTTTCATCCGCTGGGTCCCATATACTCGCCGCATATTCCAGATGGGGCCTAACTAACGTAAAATAGCATCGCTCTCTAACCTTTTCATCGCATCTACCTACAATACGCTTTATAAAACCGAGCTTTTTAGTTGCTTTACCGCATATTTTTCGAATGTGTGTGCTCCAGTTTAAGTTATTGGTTAGGGTGATTCCAAGATATTCTACTGAGTCGACTACATTTAAATTCGTTCCACTAATTTTGTACGGGCGGTTCTGACTCAATTGTTTCCTTTCGAAGAAATTTACTACAGAGCATTTATCTACATTAAGATCTAGCTGCCATTTTTCGCACCACATTTGTATATGAGCTAAGTCGTTTGAGAGTGAAGCACTATCTTCGTCACTTGATATTTCTCTATATATTACCGAATCATCCGCAAATATCCTCACATTGCTATCGATCTTGTCGCTTAGGTCATTGATATAAATGAGGAAGAGTAAAGGTCCGATTACGCTGCCTTGGGGTACGCCTGAAGTGACTCTGACTTTATTCGAACTAACGCCATCAAGTACCACTTGCTGTTCTCTCTCGTGTAGAAAATTCTTTATCCATTCAATTATTTCCTTGTTGATACCTGCTAATTTTAGTTTGTAAATTAATTTGTAGTGGGGGACCCTGTCGAAAGCTTTCTTGAAGTCAAGGAAAATAGCGTCCACTTGTTTTTTTAAATATGAAATGAACTTACTTCTCTGAAATTTCGGGTTAACCTAAAAATTAAATCTATCGTATAATTACAAGATCTATATCTTTTCATTGTCATTGTAAAAAAAATAAATTATATGGAATTTTAGAAATTCAAATTAGTTTCATTGAATCAGAAAATAACCGGAGTTTGCTAAATCTATTTTTATGGTTAGCTTTAAGAAGAAAATAAGTGATAAAATATCTTGCGGAAATTGAGATTGATGAAAACAAATGTCTACACATATGAATAAGATGCCAACTATAGTTTATCAATCCTCTCAGAATTGCGGAACTGAAAATATTAATTCACAAGTATTGAACAATCCAGAAACCTACACCATAATAGATTCGATTATATCATGAATTTAGGGAAGAAGTAGAGAGGTTCACATTTAAGAGAGGAAACCCCATTGAAAGAAACGATGGAATTTTTGTCGAACGTTTTGACGATTATTCTATTGTCTCAGACAATCACTACTCGGGCAGTTTATTGCATTTTCATCTAGTCTTTCACTTTTCCTTCGGAATTGGTAGACTCCCACCGGGAATCGAACCCGGGACCACTTTCAGTGAAATCGAATGCGTAAACCACATGGCTATCTGGGAGCCTGGAACCATTCAATTAAAGTTATTCTGTTTCGAAACACTGTAGTCGAATAGTTCGATTGAAGCGAATTAGACGATGCAACCCACAAGAGCTCACGTCCTCTCCTCTTGACCGCGCGGAGAGTAAACAAGCAAAAAAAGAATGAATTCATTCGGATAGCCATGTGGCCCCTTGTTGAAGAGAAGCCAAACAAAAATCAAATAGAACTATCGAATGAATTTATTCGGATGGAATTATTCGATTGAAATTATTCGGATAGAATCATTCGATTGAAATTATTCGGATAGAATCATTCGATTGAAATTATTCTGATGGAATCACCTGATGACGGCTAAAAATGGTCGTTTAATTATATTCCTATGGAAATATCAAAGTTTTCTTTCATTCAATTTAATTTCAATTGCGCACATAAGGGATATACAGGAAGTCATCGTCAATTTTTTTGAAGAGTATGAACCTTTCTAATGGGAAATACAGGTAGTGCCGTCAAATGTTCCATCAAACTTTCAAAGAATATTTTATTTTCGAGATCGCAGAGGCCTCGCACCCAGAATCTATGATGGCATTTACTTGCACCTTCCCGCATGAAATCGCAATTATCGGTTTTTTTCCCTTGACGGTTGTTCATACATAGGCCGGGTCTCTCGTCTTCAAAACATCCCTCTCTGCGGTCGCATACCTGAATGGAGTGGAGGATGAGGTAGCCCAAACCTCAATAGTTGTTGTGGTTTTTTTTTTCGGTGCATAGACTGCTTAGGTCATTTAGCACCTTCTAATACCTTTGTATTATTTACTCATGAAATGTTGCTTAGCCTGAGATGTTACTTAGATGTAGATAAGGGGTTAAATGCGGTAGGTTTAAAAGTTGATAGATAGGGGGACATTAAATTTCCTGTTTCCGATGCTTGTTTACAGTTTTTTAAATAGCGCAGTTTCCTTTAAAAAGCCCAGTACTCTGGATATTGAGTCGTGGTAGTCTCCGAGTACTTCGGCTATGTCCCCTCTAATTCCCAATGAGCTACGAATCGTTCTATACATGTTACATTCTAGAAGCAGATGTTGGATGCTGATTGGGCGGTCGCATTCGTCACAGTATGGTTGGGTTTTCTCTTCTGAGAAGAGGTGTGAATGTGTGAGAGCGCTGTGCCCAATTCTGAGTCGTGTAGTTACTACCTCTTCCCTACGGTTGTTCCTTATGGAGGAGGACCACGCTGATGTGTTTGGTTTTATGATGCGCAGCTTATTGTTGGTTAGGTTTCTCCAAGAATGTGCCCACTGCTCGAGGGCCACTCCCCGGAGAGCAGTCCTTAGATCTTCGTATGTAACCTGCATAGAGTCTGGCAAAGGGATATCCAGGGCCTCCTTGGCAGCTTTGTCTGCTCTTTCATTTCCCGTAATTCCTGCATGTCCAGGTACCCATAGAAACTTGATTTCGATGCCCCTGTGGAAGAGTGCTGCGAGAGCGGAGTGAATCTTCTGGACTATGTTATGTGCTGGGGAGAACCTGGCGATGGATTCTAGCGCACTGAGGGAGTCTGTACAGATTAGGAAGGAACCGGTGTTTCCTTGTATTCTATCAAGGGCTATACTTATTGCTGTCAGTTCAGCTGTAAAAATGGAGGTTAATGGGCTGAGCCTGACTTTGATTACCCCATGGTGTGGTGATACGACTGCACAGGCGCATGCCGTGTCGGATTTTGAACCGTCTGTGTACACGGGTATTGATTCGGCTTCTTTGTCCAGGATTTTGAGGAAAGTCTGTTGGTATTCTTCAGCCGTTGTGGAGGTTTTGTTTAGCCTGTGTATTTCTAAATTGATATTTGGGTTGGGCGTCAGCCAAGGAGGGTTTCTGGAGATCTCTGTTGGAAAGATGTTTGGTATATTGAAATCTTGCGCTGCAATAAAATCCTTGAAACGAGTACTCAACGGTCTGGTAGCTTTCCTCCTTTGGTTAAAAATCTCTAAATGTTGTGGATTAGAGATTGTATCAAAGTAGGGGTGTGTCGGCATTGATAGAATTCTTGCAACGTAATTACACATCAAGATCTTACGTCGGGTCGCCAGAGGTGGTTCCCCAGCGTCGGCATAAATGCTTTGGACCGGAGATGTACGGTAGGCCCCTGTAGCTAGGCGAAGTCCTATGTTATGAACCGTTGTTAGCGGTTTTAGATAGGATTCTCGGGCAGAGGAATAGACTGCACAGCCGTAGTCTAGCCTAGATCTCACTAGTGCTCTATATAGCACCAACATCGTGCTCCGGTCTGCTCCCCATGTCGAGTTGCTTAAAAACTTTAAAATATTTAGGATTTTTATACATTCATCTTTTAAACCAGAGAGGTGTTCTCGCCAATTGAGGTGTTGGTCGAACGTTAAGCCTAGGAATCGGATGGAATTTGCGTATGGAAGGTTTCTGCCCTCAAGATGTAAAGTCGGGGGAATGTGGTTTCCTCGTTTCCTGTGGAAGTGGACGCACTTCGTTTTTTCCGCAGAGAACCGAAAGCCATTGCTTTGAGCCCAGCTAGAGAGTTTGTTCAAAGTCGGCTGTATATGTGAAACCACATCTTCGAGTTTTGTTGAGCGGCAGAATAAGGCGAAGTCGTCTACAAAGAGAGACCCCATAGTTTCCGTTGTCAGGCACTCTGTAATATCATTGATCGCTATTGCGAACAAGGTGACACTCAGCACTGATCCCTGGGGTACCCCGTTTTCCTGTTCGTAGTTTCTCGATGTTGTGTTTCCGATTTTAACTTTAAAGATTCTATCGGATAGAAAATTTTGTATAAAAATGGGTAGTTTACCCCTTAAGCCCCATTTGTGTAAAGTTTTAAGGATCTTGTAGCGCCAAACCCTCTCATAAGCTTTCTCTATGTCAAAGAAAATTCCTATAACATGTTGGCGTCTTAAAAAGGCTTCTTGAATATAATTTTCAGCTCGTGAGAGGTGGTCTGTGGTTGAGCGTCCTTTCCGGAAACCACATTGTATGTTCGAGAGTAGATTGTTTCTCTCGAGCCACCAGACAAGACGGCGATTGACCATTCTTTCCATCGTTTTGCACAGGCAACTGGTCAGTGAAATCGGCCTGTAACTACTAGGTTCGCATGCGTTTTTCCCATGCTTAAGAATGGGAACGATTACGGATTCCTTCCAGAGGTTCGGAAAACTGCCCTCGGCCCAGATTTGGTTGCATGTGTTGAGTATTTCTGCAGCTATTTCGCTTGGGATATTTTTCAGGAAGATGTTGCGTATTCCATCTGTTCCGGCCGCGGTGTCTCTAGAGTCTGCTATAGCAGACGATAACTCCCATGACGAGAAAGGTTCGTTGTAAACGGCGGTCGTTTGCGTTTCTGCGAAGTTTAAAAGACTGGCTTCTATTCGCACTTTATTGTTTCTAAACCCCTCATTAAAGTTATCATCGCTGCAGGTATTAGCAAAGGCCCGCCCTAACAATTCGCTTATTTCTTGTGGCGATGTCACCACCAATCCGTCCGCCTTTAGGCATGGGATGCTATGTTGACGGATAGTCCCTGATATACTCTTGACCTTCCTCCAGACTTGTGAGATTGGTGTTCTTAGATTTATACTGGTAACGTATTCTCTCCAGGAAGATCTTTTAGCCTCAATTACTGTCCTTCGAGCCCGAGCTCGTAGGCGTCGGAAAGAGGCGAGGTTTCTCTCAGTCGGATGTTTCTTGAGGATGCGGAGTGATCGCTTGCGTGCGCGTATGGCATGGGCACATTCTTCATTCCACCAGGGTACAGGCGGTCGGCGAACTCTGCTGGAGGACTGTGGGATGCTACTTTTGGCAGCCTCAAGGATGGCCGCGGTCAATATCTCGATATTTCCTGCTCCATCGAGATCTTTATTGTGACAGTACTTCAAATTATTTTTGAAGAGCCCCCAGTTGGCTTTTCGGATGTTCCAGTTGCGTGGTGATGGTGCGTTGGTGTCTATTCCAACGGGTTTCCGGATAAGAATGGGGAAGTGATCGCTTCCGCAGAGATCTGTGTGTACGTACATTTTTAACTTAGTCATCAGTGTACTCGAGCACAGGCATAGGTCAATGGAGGAATACTCTCCATTGAAACTATTGAAACGGGTTTTTTCTCTATCGTTAATTAAAATCACATCAGAGGAGTCAATAAAATTTGATATAATACGTCCTCTTCTATTGCACTGGTCTTTGTTGCTACCCCACGAGGAATCGTGTGCATTAAAATCTCCTAGTACAATGAAGGGTCTGGGCAGTTGCTGAGTTAGGTTCTCTAGATTGCTTTGTGTGACGGGAGCTCCTTCTGGGAGATATACGTTGCACAGAGTGATTCGTTCTGGAAAGTAGATTTCCACTGCGACCGCCTGAAAAGGTGTTGTGAGTTGTATTTGGGAGGAATATAGATTCTCCCAAACGGCAACCGCCACTCCACCCCTAGCACGTATACCGCTTGTGTCGTCACATCTATATGTCTTGTACTTCTTTATGGTTCCCTGATCTGAAGTCTTAAAATGAGTTTCCTGTAAGCATATGCATGGGGGGTTAAACTCGTGAAGTAGGAGCGCTAGCTCTTCCTTATGCCGGTAAAAACCGTTACAGTTCCACTGGAGAATAAAATCCATTAAAGTCCTCTTTTTTCCTGTTAAAAGTTAGATTGATAAGATTGATAAAATGTTAGTAAAATGTGTAAAATATGTAAGACGTATAAAATGTGTGTAAGGCAACAAAAAGTATATTGCAAACCAAGTGTAAGAAATTAGTTCGCCTCACTAATATGGAGGACAGACAACCCAACCCAACCCCTGCCAACCCAACCCCTGCCAACCCAACCCAACCCAACCCAGCCCAACCCAACCCAGTTCAACCCAACCCACGGATTTAATGAATAAAACCGGTACGAGAAAAGTAATTAAATAGATAATTATAATATTATGCATGTGTACGTAGACGAGGTCGACAACGAGATCACACTTATTGAGGCATTCAAAATCATTGAGTGATTTTTTTCAACGTCTCTGGTTTCTTCTCAGTGGGGAGGTTAGTTCTCTAGTCATCTCGAGGGCGCACACCATCCTCTTCGGATGGCATTGGAGTGTTAAAGGCCATCTGTTCCATGGGTCTAATTACAGGGGTCTTCCTAGAAGCATCAGTGGAGGTTGTCTGCGCGGNCATTTAGTGAACTTTCCGTTTTGTAGTATAACCGTGTTTAAATAATCACTTTTTAATTAGTTTTGAAATTATGTTAAATCACCGAAGGGAAAACGAGGGAGCATATTTCAAGTAAAAAGCATTTTGGAAAAGGAGAAAAAATGACGTATGAGGGACTATTGGGCATGGGCTTTGCTTAGGGGAAAGGGGATCTTACAATGAGTAGTAAAATAAAGCAATTAAAGATCTAAACTTTACAGTAACATTTACGATATGTGATTATCACCCCTCAATTATTTCAAATATTTACTAAATAAGTTAATTTACTTACTACTAATTTACTCTCTTAACTCTTTCCGATTTTCTTTATTTAAAAGAGCATGCTGTTATCTCTCTAAAGATGTACACTTGAGTTTTAATCACAGACATACAATCCCTAAAAATAGGTAATGAAGAATGTTATGATGCTCTATTGCAACCTCACATCCATTCTTTCTTCGTTTGTATTATTGAGATCCATTTTATATAAGTTAAATCACAATAATATAAGGGTATAAATGCAAAATCTGAAGAGAGAAGTTATTGTAGGTTCTGAAATTACGACTTGACTTCATATTCCCTCATCCAAAACATGCTAAGTGTGGAATCACTGTATTACTTACAAAATAGTTAGTATTAGTTACAAAATAGTTAGTTAATAGTTACTTAGAAAAAGATTTATAATCAATATTACTCAATATTTAGTAAATATTTGAAATAATTGAGAGGGGATAATCACATATCGTAAATGTTACTGTAAAGTTTAGATCTTTAATTGCTTTATTTTACTACTCATTGTAAGATCCCCTTTCCCCTAAGCAAAGCCCATGCCCAATAGTCCCTCATACGTCATTTTTTCTCCTTTTCCAAAATGCTTTTTACTTGAAATATGCTCCCTCGTTTTCCCTTCGGTGATTTAACATAATTTCAAAACTAATTAAAAAGTGATTATTTAAACACGGTTATACTACAAAACGGAAAGTTCACTAAATGTCTACTGAACTTTTACGGACGTACAATCACGAGAATTCTTGTTGGTGGTCATCTTAATGACAACATTACAAGCAATCGCGAAAATAGGCGAATCGATTTATAACCGCCCTGGAGTAAATGGCGCTCGCGCCGAGGTCTGTGTAACCTTCGAAATATAAATTCGTTTTTTAAGGTTATCAATAAAATTAGAGGATTAAAACTTCCAGAGAAAATAAATTCAGTGTTTTCTCAAAAACGTTCTCGCTTCAAGTTTTTTCCTACGTATAAATAACGAAAATAGGTAGCGACTACATTTCTCAATGCATTTTGCCGAAAATTCTCGGCACTCCCAAAGATTTTGCTACAGCATTTGTCTCAAAAAATTTTAACAGGAAAAGTAATAGCATTGGTGGAATGTGAATAAAATGAGACAGATAGTGATACAAAGAAAGACCGTGTTTCTTGAAAGGTAGACCTAAATATATCGGTTCAAAGAA
>KZ309321.1:63092-81963 GCA_000376725.2 Ladona fulva | reverse complement strand
GTTGAGATATATCAATTGAAAAGTTCGCGGAAATGGCCGAAATTTGTCCGTCAGTATATCTTGGGTACTAATAGGCGCATGCATTGTTTTTTGGTGAATAGGTTTCTGTAATGTGGGATGGTGATAAGACACAGACGAGGGAATGAATGGAGATGCATGAGGATTCAAGGAAGACCTCCTGGACAGCAATGGAACGAAAATCGGGGCGTTAGGGTTAAGTTTACTAAGAGAGCCATTAAGCGCGGTAGAGAGTAGGGGTAGGCGACCACTGCGGGTGGCCGGAACCACGGGAATACCTGATGTGTGGAAAGACAGAGATGATTGTGATGGGTGAGGAAAACAGCTAAATGAGAATTTCTTGGAAGCCATAAATGCCACAAAGAAGGGATGAGTTACTGAAAATGCGAAAACCTGTACTAAAAGAGGATAAGTTGCTCACGATAATCTCACGTACTCAGAAATAGTCACTTATGAAATATTAAATATTCGCAAAGATCACTTTGAGTTTATAATAGTATTTGGAGTTTGTTTAAAATTTACCACAGTAAGCTAAAATTCACTACGGCGAAAATACACCAGCTTAGCGCCCAATGAGATGAGAAATAACTTCGCGATTGGGGAATGGGAAGCACTAGATCACTTTGAAGGTGGGGAGATTTTCACTTTATGAATTGGGGAATACTTGATCACACACAATGATGGAATGATTCACTTCTCTGAATGGGAAAGCACCTAGCCGCACTCTGATGAAACACTATTATTGAAAGCACCAATAGGGGATATAAAAACTACAGGATGGACCACTAAACTGCTTCGAATTAAACACTGTTTTAAAAATAATCCGATGACTAATGAGAAGGCACTAGTGAAATTAGGGGAAACACTGATTAAATAAGGGGAAAGGCTTATGGATCTTGGTTTCTTGACTTTACGATGGATATCCCTTTGGGCTGCTTTGGAAATATTACTCTGAGAAGTCTCTGTAGTCCGATAATGGGATGGTTGAAAAATTAGTTGTTTACTGTCCGCTGTTCTCGTAGCTCAGGTTGATTCTTCACACCTTCGTCAATTTTCTCTCGAAGAGAAAACTTAATTTCATCGCCCGCTCCTGGTCTGGCTATTGGGGGCGAAATCCTTCCTTGCAGATTCTACATCTCGGAGAGAGATGGCGTGTACCCTACTCCCGTTAGGACGCAAGAAAATAGTTTTACCGTCTTGCGTCCAAACATTGCGTGGACCTGCCATAACTTTAGCCACCTGTAGGACATTGTTTCTCGTGGCCGTCAAAGATTCGGTCACCAGGATACCTGTGCCTTTAAAGGCCTTTTCGCCAACCAGACTTGGTGGCGGTCCTGATAGGACACGAATTTCACGATAACAGGTCTCGGTTTATCGTCGGATTTTGGCTTGCCCACGCGATGTGCCCGATCGAGGCGACGCACGTCAATTTGGACATTTAGCTTGTCCCGGAAGAGCGTGACTGCGGTTTTTAAGCAGTTCTCCTCTGGTGTCTCTTCGACTCCATGCACAAGAAGGCAGTTGCGCCCGGAATATTGTTCGAGAGAATCCATACGCTCCTCCAGTGCGTCGCTTCTTCTGGTTAGACAGTTGATTTGTTGGAGAATCTTCCCCTCGAAGGCGATAAATCGCTCTTCGACAGAAATCACTGGTGAGGACCCTGGTAATTCTTTTTTAGCTTAGGAAAGCTCTTCCCTGAAGGATGAAAATTCTTGTTGAATATCGGCGAGTGCTTTCCGGAGTTCGGCATTCTCGCTCTCGAGGTCCTTCTTACGGGCAACGGGAGGGGCCATCGCGGTGAAAGGGTAGTTGGAAGGTTAAAAAGAAAGGGTGGCAATTGGGAGCGACCGTTGGGCACGTCAGGCTCCTACGGACATCGAGCGAAGACTCGACATGGTGTAGTACTCGAAAATGGTATAGAAATTCATCAAAGTGGCCCAAAAGAGATTGACAGTTTACATGACAAATTTTTAATGAGTTGGTCACTAGGGAAATATTTATATCACGATTAGAAGATTTAACTATGGGTGGTAAACAAGCACCCTTAGCACACTGTCAGAGATCTAAGTCATTTTGACTGAGAATAGAGATGCGCTCACTGCCGTCACGAACTCGAGCAAACACACCGCCATTCCGGATCCATACATTCTTGATTTTACCTTCTTTTTTGAGTTGCCTTCCTCTGGAATAAAGTTTCCTGTTATGCAATGTAAGGCGCGAATTTACGTAAACAGGGAGATTTGGAGACTCCATGCCCAGATCAGATGTATGGAGATTTCTTTTGACACGACGCGCTTCAGGAAATTTCTCTGCGTCCGCATGTCTCAAAAACCGCACCAAGATAGGAGAAGGTTGAAAAACTCCATCGTCGCTTACTCGTGGTCTAATTCTATAAGCGTTGTCAAGGTCACGAGGATCGAGCTTGATACCGAGTGCCAGTCCTATTTGACTGACAATGGCACAAACACATTCGCCCTCTTTGAAAGGCACACCATGAATTTCAATCACATTTCTTAGCGATTCTTGTTCAATAATGTTCACACGATTTTCAAGAGCACCAATTTTGGCTTTATACGCAGTTACGTCAGAGAAAATTTCATCAACTCTATTGCATAATTTAGTGATAGCACTATTTATAACCTCGAGAGACTTTACATGCTCAGCTATTACCACTTCCCAATGGCATAACGTCTTTTTTATTTCGCACTGATCTTTCTGAAGAGACTTCACACGGTTAAGCAATTCCTTCACCATGGCAGACAAAGATACATCCGACGAAGATAAAGATTCAGAAACAGGTGACGGTGTTTGCTTGACCGGCGTGTCGTCCCCTCGTGTAACACGGGATTTTAGTACACATACTTCACACTTCCAGTGTTTTTTTCAGAGCAGTAAATGCCGCAACATCATCTTCATTAACCGTGGTGCAGGTTAGATGAAAAGTTTCACGACCTGCTTCTGGATCTTAGTAAGTTTTCATCCACACTTTTGACAGTCCGGCATTTCAACAGTTACGCAATCACAAGAGGAAAGCTAGAACACTTCCTCACAGTGCGAGAGCTGACTGTAGACGTTATAGATGTCGCATATCATAGCTTCTTTGTTAAAAATGATATACAGATATACAGATAAAGGAAAACGGTTATAAATAATACATATTATTAAGAAAGAAAACCTTATAAATTTATGGTTACCCTTTTCAGTGTAAGGTTAACTTATAAGATATTTTCGATCGGTCATTAAACCTTATTACTTTGTTCTGTTCTTAAAATATTCCAAATTTTTTCAGCATATTAACAGAAAGTTTAAGAATAGCAGCCAATCGTATTTTAAAAAACGACTAAGAATGTATAAGGCTTATGATAGAGTAATAGAAAGCAGATATTCATATAACATTATCAGTCTTCCTCAAATTCTTTCTTTACACAGTTTTATGCGGTATTTTTCCACAAACAAAATTCTCCTCTTATACTGTATGCGGATTAAAAGGTAAAATCTGAATATGTTTGGATAAATTCTCGATTTATCGCACCCGTTTCATTTCTGTCCTCTTCCAGAACTCAATTTCAGAATGCTCGGTCAAATGAAAGGACAGATTATAAATGAACATTCCAGTCGATGAGATAAATTACGCGTTTTTAAGTATTTACTTATTATACATAACGTCAGGTGTCAACATTTTCTTTATTTTAATTAATTTATTTTATGTGGACAAATATTTTTCTTAGTTCCTCATTCCATAATCCCGCTAATTGGAATCAAATTCATATAAAGCAGTGCTTTCCAAACTCACTTCTTCATAAAATACGTCCACTGGAAATCGGTCATTTAATAATCAGCAGAGAGGAAACTGTTTAAAAGAGGCTTAATTGATTCTTCTTTCCTTGATTAGTTCCTTCTTTTGGAATTGGGTCTTTTATGCTATGCTATTTTATGATAAGTGTTCAATAATATGAGTATACCATCCTATCCTATGAGGAAATGTTATGTCACTATATCATCCATCTTTTTTTGCCTCGAAAAGACCACGGATGTACTTCATGAAAACTTCAGATTATTCTACTGGTATCAATGAAATCAAAAGTATAGCAAAATAGATATATTTTTAAGGGAAATTACTAACAAAAATTATTTTAAATTTATATTACAGATGTACTATCAAACAAATATATTCTAAAATCTGATTTCTTACTGACAAGAAGCATGCAGAAACGAATCTAAATGTACATAAATACCCTGCATGCCACCTTTCTGCATGTGGCATAGAGTGTAAACAATAAGCGTTTAAATTACCTCTTTAGCTTACTGTAATCGCGTATTGTTCGTGGAAAGAGTGAGTCCCTAAAACGACTTGTCCTTGTATTTCATTCTCGTAATGTATGCTCTTTGTCGGATCGGCCGTAGTAGCAGCTGATCGCATAATACGGATTACTTCTGTAACCTTCTTTGAATTTAGCAAGCAATCTCAGCCTAGCTTATAATCTCTATTCTTTGAAGGATTCCCAACCTGCGTATGAAACAGGTGAGATAATAATCAGCATTACATAACCAGTGCATCACTAAAATGTATACCGCAGCAAAGAAGACAGTGTTTTTACGTGCTTCGATAGCTGAGGTCCTTCCGTTTACAGGGCTCACGCCGGGGATAGAACTTGGGTCCGCTAATGGGGGGTGAAAGTGTTACCCACTTAGCTAAGTAAATAGACTACATTGAAATGAACGAATGGAGACGATAACGCTTAAAAGGACATTATCAAAAGCAATGCATACATTAATTTATATATCATAGAACAATTTATTAAAAGCAGATTTCGTTTTTCCTTCACAAAATTATCATTGTCGACAAACACTGTCGATAATATTGGAGAAAAGGCAATTTTTTAAATATTTCGTAAGCTTACAAAAAACATAAAAGTAACTGTGAGTCTATTTGATATAAGCTGACTTAAATGAAACTATTTATTACGTACGTACGTACATGACGTAAGACTTCCATCTAATTTTCCGTCACAAAATTCACGTAGACCTTAATTTTGAAGGTTTAAAACGGCTGGGAACGAGATAAATACTTCCATAATCTTGTAAGGGAATGAATGGAGGTCATTACATGCCTTATTTCACAAAAGTTTGAAGAGCATTAGATTTTAGCGAATCAACCCGACGCAAACTTAATTACGCTCATAGAGTTGTGATTCGAGTCTAAGAAAATATTCGAGGTAGCTTTCCATTCCGAGTCGTAGCGATGAAACGAGAATCCCTAACGGCCAAAGCTCATTCAGTTTGTTTCATTTGATAAATATTAATCGCGAAATTTCTGCCAGTGAAAGTCCTTCCCTTTAAAAATTCCCGTTCGGACCATTTAATCTCACATTTATTATTTACTCAAAACATCAAATCATCAATTATTCACCCATAAAGATCCACAATTATCTTTTGGAAACCATCAGCCGTTGACGGGAATATCGAGCGGAAGGGAGCGTAAGGGCCAATGCGGGTTAAAAGGGGATCATGCGTATCTAGGAGTGGTATGAAAATAGAAGGAAAAGCAGTGTTGTTAAAAATAACTACAACTGGACATAAACTAATCACAGGAAGATCGATGCGAGCTAAATACTTAACTAAAAACTCAATTAACAACATAAAAACTATAAAATGTATAGAATAAGTAAAGATAACCCTCTATATACTATATAATGCTTTGGAAAAGAATAATGAGATTCAGTTATAGGTATTTCAGAGCAGCAACAGTAGGTAAGTGTACCATTAACGCATTGGCGTATATAACTACTAGCGAAGAAATGATAAATCTTATGAACGTTTAAGCAAACCAATCCTTGAAATAATTTCCATCACAGCAATAAGCCAAGTATCTCCTATCTCAAATGTAGGGTAAATTATATCCAGACTATTTCAATTTTTCAATCGTAGTTATGAGTATATTATGCGGCTTAAACATATTGATACCACTCTAAATGTTGCATTGTGAACTGGAAAAGGAACAATATGAAGAATCACGCCCCAGAGATACTGATTAAGATCTCAGGTTATATAAACTCAATAAATTTAAAGGAAAGATATACTCTTGAGACGTAGCATATAAATGCAGCTTTCAGTGTCCCTGCAAGATTTATAATATAATAAAAATAAGGGCAGTATATCTTTAGATGAGTATTTAGAAACAATTGTTTATGTATAAAAGGTAATTTAGTTATTGTGGTGCACTCGCATTCAATTCAATCACTGACAATTCTTTCGAGATGGAGATTCAAAAATAAAATGCATTAACATTCAAGTTTCCTATGGTAAGATAGCAAGGATATTAGAAAATTATGGAATGATGACACAGAAACGTTTCGCTAGTGTAACCACAGAGAAAACACAAGGTTTTGGTGCAAAGGAGGAGGTTTTCAGGAATGTTTGTACCTGTATTGAAGTGATTATTACTGACTTAAAGTATATAAGTGAGAGTTTCCAGAGAGGATAGGAGTGAGAAAATATCTTAGAATACATATCCAAAGGCAAAAACACCAGTCATTTCCAAACGCTATGCGAGAAACATAAACTATCAGTGGAGAAACTTCAATTGTTACAACTTGTTATTTCTGACCCTCTCAAATGCGTCATTTGAGAGGGAGGTAGTGGCGTAAGAGCCAGCTGAATCAACAAGCAAACTCTCACGAGCTGGGTCTCCGCATTTCCTTTTGCTCACAAATAATTCTCCTACCTCTCTCTCAGCCATGCCATAGATTCTGGAAGCATAAAGCGACAAATAACTGTCCTCTTGGAGGATAAAACAATACACAGTGGTTGTCCGAAATGTATTTAATTACCGAGTCCATCGTCGAGTCGCTCCCTACCACCGATTCACTCGCCGGGGGACGCGAAGCATTGCAGGGTTGCGGAATTTTATGAATATTAATTCCGTAAGAAGAGTTGACGACCGTTACCGCTCCGGCCCAGCAGTAATAGAGGGGAAGATTGTTTTCTGAAATCTCTTTTCCCCAGAAACTAGTTGGGATACTGTACAAAAATGCCGTAAAAACTGATAGACTGATAGAGTTAGGCGGAATTATTGCTACAGTGCTCGGTCAGTCTATTTTGAAACTGCACTGTCCCATTATCTGCGAAACCAAGAGAATTCTACGTTCTTACGTTCTACGTTCTTACGTTCTACGTTCTAGTGTTTGAAACGTATATAATGTAATTCTTGTGCGAGTATTGATTCATGGATAGTTTGTAATTATAAGGATTTTTATTTGTGAAATATCTGCACAGTCTTCAGCCCAAGGGCTGTTTTGCTATGCTAAGGTACGAAACACTTTGGAGAGGGGGATATAGGGACTAGACAGAATGAGGAGTGAGGTAGTTTATGGCAAACTTTTACTCCTCACCGAGACAGAATGGTATAAGTGGTACAAGTCTACGTGAGTGAAGCGCGATGAAAGTACGAGTAACCCTTTTTGTAGAATTCCAAACGGAGAAACCTTATTCAATGCCATTATTTAGCATCATTCGTACCTCAGCGGCTTAAATTATCTTGAAAAACAAAATTAGATAAATGTCAAAAAAGATTCATATTAGGTACTCTATCCTGTACCAAAAGACATGAAAAATATTTCATTTATAGCAGTATGGTAGCAGGACTTAGTGAAATGTATCAATCGTAGAAGATCCAAAATATTTCCATGAAGAAGAAACTTTAATCCACTTTCTTATTAATTATTCGTTTAGATGTTGTTTCGCAAAAGGCCAACCCTTTCCGCTGTCGTTGTAGCCAGACTTCTCTTGAAGCCCTTGTCTTCATCTCCACGTAGATGTTACAGTTCGTAATTGACATTGCACTATGGGGTAATGACATACTAGGTCGTCTTCTTGTCCTATTCCCCGACATTTTCCATTCACTTATGTTTAAAGGAATTTGTTATGACTCATTAAATAACCGATGTGTTTTATTTTTCCTGGATTGAGTTGTTTCTGGCGTTAATTTTGTTAGTCGAAGCGCTCCTTTTTACTTCTTCGTTTAGTAAGATTTTTATTTCATTTAGAAAGGGTAACGGACATGAAAAAAGCTAGAAAGTACAGATTTTTAAACCCGATCTTCTATTTACCGGTCGACTACTCTTGCCAATTAAGCTATGTTACCAGACCATTTTATGTAAGGCAAACCACTCGCCCTCGCCTACAAAGTCCCAAAATGGAATGTGTGAACTTTCTAGAGAGATACATCAATTGGCTAGAGCAGTCATCTGGATAGCAAAAGATCCGGGTTTGAGTCCCAATTTCTGAGAATGCCATACTTAAAGAAATCTTTCACATATGATGTGAAATATCAGGAAAAATTTTTTTAAGGTCTTAATCAAAAAAAATCTTTAAAATTCAAATATATTTATCAGTTTTACCCTGTTGGATATTCCACAAAAGTGCACCATTTTCAATATCAGCAACATATTTAGATATTCGGGATCCCGGATATCCAAGTGGGCAACGCGTTCGACTCTGGTGAAGGCGATCTCGGGTTCGATTCCCTGTGGGAGCCTATGTGCGGAATGACCTAAGCTGTCGAAGCACTTTTAACAATACCATTTAGATATCCACCCACCATCTTAGATTGCAATGTTTTCTTCAACTTTAAATCGAGCCTGGGAGATATCAGATAATGTAGTTTACTAGCAACCCATTAAAACCGCTATTTTCTTCCTTCGTTGCTTTTTTGTCCATTTTCTTCCTCATCGACAGAGAGACAATTACTGTACATTAGCATGAATGAGAAAATTCACGTAATTATTCCTTTAGTATTCTCTCACTCGCAATGAAATGTGTTCAGCTTTCTCTTGCAAATACGCTCATTTAAAGTGCTCTAAGTAATTATTTTACAACTCCAGAGCGAGATCGAGCGTTGAAATCTTTAAAGGTCTTATGGAAACATTTCATCCTGTACTTTGATATTTCGGGATATTTGGAATTATGCTTTGTTTTGGAATTGATAAGTAAAATATTGGTATTCTTCTTGCAGTTCCTCTTATCTACTTCTTAGACACATTAATAGTAATAATAAATGACATTGATATAACACATTAATACAAAAATTATAATAATAAATGAGGAAAAAGTATATATTTCTGTGACAGGTACAAAATTATCATAATAATGTTCTAATTAAATTAAACGAATAAACGGAAATTTAGTAACATCCACGGTCCTTGCACAGAAAATATCTTAAGGGAACATAATGATGTTAATATTTAAATAAATTATATTAAAACAAATTATTTCATTCTGCTCTTACGTCAATAATTGTTTTTAGATTTTATGATTTTTGTATTTCAAGTTTTAATTCTTGTATATGTATGACATTCAATATGAATGGATAACACAAGAAATATTTGGTAAATAAATTTGAAAATCATCTGAAAATATTTCGATTCATTGTTAAATAATAGAATTTGATTTTCAATGGAACAAAACATAAAACTAAGAATGAAAGTTCTGAAGAAAATTTTGACTGAGAATTGTGCTCTGCGTATATTTTAAAGTTTATCGCAAAAATATCGTACATATATGTAGAAATGTTCGTATTGCTTTGGAAAGTATAAAATCGAAATGCAGGCCACTGACGCACTGAAGGAGACTCATGTTTAGATGAAAGAGTAGAAGTTGTAATGTTTCTCACTTAATACATGTACACATAAATTTGAGACAGAAGTAAAGAGGGATACTTATTATTCCTTTTATTTGAGAATATTTTCCTTGAAGGAAGATAACAGAACGTGTTAGTGCCGGAAGGAAAGGTTCATTTTCCTCTTGACAGCAGTCTGAACGAGTTTAAATTTAACTGGATAATAAATTAATTTTTATTCTGATTTTGGTTTCATAATTGTTTCTTTCGTACAAAAATTTATTTACTAGTTAAGTTGGAGGTACCCCGAGAAAATTACTTTGAAATCTTTTAACCTCTGTAATTTTTCCTCCACTTGCTTTTAAGTAATAAAAACGAAAATACGCTCTTAGGTTACTATATGCCTCGTGATCTTATAAGCTAAACAAGTTTTTGTTCTAATCCACTTCAGTTTAATAAAAAGTATTTGTTAGTTTTCCTTGCACTTCCCGGCTGGTATGTATTATATTTGAGGCAGAGACACACGTTATGCAGTTTTAAAAATTAATCGTTCAGCGCTGTAAAATTCAATTGCTCCCTCTCTAATTATTCCTGCCAGTTACATTTTCCGAGACCTAATGTCTATTGTGAGTTTTCTAAGAGAAAATGCGTACCTTTCTAGTCTTTGTTCTACCGGTGAACTATCATTACTAACTGACTTTATAACCACCATAATAGGTGTTTCATCTGCACTCCTCTAAAGCAAACACACCGCAATGCAAAGTATTTTGCATAATTTGGGCAATTTAACTTTGGACAACTCGTTGACAGATGGGATGAAATCGTATTTTAATTGCTTTGTTAATTGCTCTGAAAATGCTAAATATTTCGGTAAAGCTCGATGGATGCGTGAACGGCCGCGTAAAACAAGGTGTTAAACCCTTTGAAGTCATTTAATTGTAGATGCTAAATATAATTACGTAATTTAATTAAAACCACAGGTGGAGCCCTTTAAATGTATTTCATGTCCTAAAAAATTCATTCAAAATAGGGAATTATAATGCGAATTCTATTCAGAACTCCATTTCTCTCCAAAAGTGTTTGATTTGGTCGCAGGTAGCTTTAGCTTTTTGACAGCGATTTGAGTTACACAGAACGAAAAATGTTCGTTTCTTTTCGATTATTTTCCCGTTTCCTAAAGAGTTTTGAAGTGGTGAACAATCATTCTTTCAAACGCATGGTCGTAATAGAGTACAATTTGACTAATGATTACACACTGTAATTTCAATGTTCTACAAAGCCTTTTACATACAATAAACCATGATGGAAAAATGCTGATTTTAATGAGTTATCCATGTATATCAGCGAATTAACAAATAACGCTGTAAATATTAACTGGAAATATGTATACGAGAGAAAGGTGTTTATAATGATCAATTCTGGGATGCAATTGCGTGAAATAACCAAAGTAATTACCTCAAAGAAGGTCGAATGACGGTAATCAGGTTGCGGAAGAGAGTTATTGTGCTACTGAGTGTAAAGTCATTATCATGAATTCCGTGTTTAATAATCTTTTCTAATGGGTTACCTTCCATGGTCATTTCATGAAGTTTAATTAAAAATTCTCACACAGTACGCTGGATGAAGTCAAAGAAATTATCCATAGCACCAATTTTTGTGCTTAATTTACATTCTTTATTATTCCAGTTTGCATTTCAATCATGTCATATCATTAAATTTTTGTCATTGTGTGTTTAGCTTAGTGTTTCAAGAAGGGTTAATCATAATATTGTGAGCTGAGTAATATAATAGGACTACATCACATTTTACGATAAAATATCGCTCCAGAAAGAGATACTGATGCGACAGGATTTCTTCTGTAGTGAATTCTCGAAACTACGTTATAACTTTTCGCAGAACAAGGATACCTATCGTTTTGACGTCCAAACGATCGTCCAAGAATAAATGATTATTCGTCAGTTTATTAATTTGATTATTTTATCTATAAAATTGTATCAAACAAATACCACACAAATTTTAACGCCAAATTCCGTGGTAATTAATGGTAAACCCAACCATAAAAAGTTTCCAGTTCGAGTTTGTTTTATTATTAATAAATGTTTTTGTATTTAAAAAATTTACTTCAAATATATTTTTTTAAATTGTTAACCCCTTTAGAACCGTATCAAATTGTAGGCTAGCTATCGTATTATAGCTTCTATCCTTGTAACAGTTAAGGGTGGGATGCGATCATCGGTCTCTTACTGCGGTTTTGGAAGTTTGCCATTCGGAAGCTTCTTGATTAAAAGTAAGATGTCATGAAATTCCTTATCAAATGTCATCTTTCAATGGCTTGTAAATTATTGATTATCTCTATTTCAAACTTGAATTTTATGATATATCAAACGACGTCGACTCTGAATGAAATTAACGTTATCATATGAAATAATATGATATTGTGCAAAACTGCAGTCTGAGTGA
The DNA here is from genome assembly GCA_000376725.2 of Ladona fulva. Taxonomy (NCBI): domain Eukaryota; kingdom Metazoa; phylum Arthropoda; class Insecta; order Odonata; family Libellulidae; genus Ladona; species Ladona fulva. Next base: position 69,869 of record KZ309321.1, on the reverse strand, counting down.
TGCAGCATGATTAAAATTAATTATCTATCCTTCAGCATTCCAAAGGATCAAAAATTGAATCTACTTGGGGTAGTGAATAATGTTAAATACAAATCCGGAAAATCTTTGATCGATAGCGGGAGAAATTCTCGTTGTTCTTCAGGGTATTATCTTACAATACCACCTCGAAACCGAGGCAGCATTACCGGAGGTTGTTAATTTTATGAGATGGCTCATCTATCATTTCTCTGAACGAATCAAGAATTAATCTCTTTCCATTATTGCCTCTTATAAGATTTCTGCTGATCGTCATTTCTTTTCACACAGAGAGATCAAGAGAAATTCACTGAATAATGATAAAGTAGAGAAACAAGCCGATCCTAAGGGAATGTGCAATACAAGAAGATACCGCAGCGCCAGAATGACTAAATCATTTAACAGCGTTTATTGGTTGCTTTGATTTTGAAGACGGTACTTGCAGTAAAATAATAATTTAATTGACTACCTAAATAGCTTGCCTATTTATTTTCACTTCACCGAAGCTTACAGCTGCTGCGAAATCAAGATCCCTCCAATCCTCATAAATTCGTCAAAATCTTTATATATCTTTGCTTTATCTGATGGAATTCCGCAGGAATGCCGTACTTTCCAAATAAAAGTGAATGGGAAAGGGTTTGAGGGAACAACAACGCTGCTATTGCATGAAAGCTTGAGAGGGAGCGAGTTAAAGAGAGAAGCTCGATTTTCGCTTTTGCTATTTCGAGGAAAGGCCTTGATGGCCGCAGCGTGGGCCGAATAATACGGGGAATTGTAAAGAAGAAACTTTAGGAGGACTAGCTCTTCTCGGATATAATCAAGGATTTGTAATTACGGGTTTCGAATTGGCTTAAATACAAAAGGAGAATGTTTCACTATAGCCGATTCTTAAACGCGAAGAAGGGCCCTTGTCGAATTTCAGAAAAGGAAACTCCCAATTTATATTCCGAATGTAAACATGAGAACGGATATAGCCATTTACATTTTCCGTGAGCTAATCAGAATGCTAGAAGAGGCTATCAAAATGAATTTCCTTTCCGTGTTTGGACTGGTGATATGAAATTTAATACATGACGTGATCACTTTGCTATAATCGCAGTGATTGCAAAGCAGTATTCATGGTAGTTAATCCAAATATTACACTCAATCAGATCCTTTAATTTCAAAATCAACCGTTCGAGAGATATCAAGCATATTAAGTCTAAAAATGAAACTAATATATAAACTTAGTATGAAGCAATCAATGTAAACCTCTGTATGAAACCACTCATTTTTATATTTGACTCGCTGTAGTGGCATCACCCGAGTGACATCGGGTGAGAATTAAGATTAATAAACGAAGGAGAAAATGAGAAAGAAAGTATTCAAATATAACTTTCATGGTAATAAAATATCGTGTTTGGACCATGGCTTTTTTTCCTTAAGCCGTTTAATTATCAAAAATAAGTAAAACTTAAAATGATTTATTGTAAAATAACCGTCAAATAAAGGATTAAATACATTTTATCAAACTAAAATTTTTCAATAGCTTTGATATTTAAGTACAATCCTTAATCCAATTTCAAAGATGCTGAGCTTATTAACTCTAAAAATATAACGGTAATTTAACCTCTTTGAGCAAAGTGCCTGAACAGGGAAGATAGTCAACGGCAAACATCGTAATTTCCGTTCTGATAATTGGATTCACAGAGCTCATATGGTTTCGCTTTCGTCAAACTCCATCTTCATCGGATATATTTTAGATGAAATACCGACAGATAATCAACCTTAATTTTCTTCGTTCTCGTTGAGGCTTGATTTTGACATGCCGATCACCAAAATACTCGAAAAAAGTCATTTAAAAACATTGAATATATGTAAACACAAACTTCGGTATTTGACAGTAACTGACTGTTTGAAAATAGTAGAATACAAAATCCTGGACTTAAAGATGGTAAATTTATTCACCTTAGGAACGGTTTCAATGTTACCAATATATGGTGTTCGGAATGTCTATATCAGTGACTTCAAATCCTTTCATGGCTCTCTTATGAGTTATATAAGATCTTGCGGTACTCTTATCCATACCTTGGTTAATATCTGCAAAATATAAAACGGAAGTTGATGCGTGGAATGAAGAATTTGATACTTTTGCTATGAAATCCTGTAAAAAATTAAATATCTTGTAAAACAAAGACAAATTGCGACGTCAAATTGGTACGGTACTCTTGCATTTTACGCGGAATGCTAATAGCTTGCCTTTGGGATATTAGGGTGCCGCGGAACACCAGTTAGAATGCTCATATATGATTTGGATATTCAAAGCTTGAGAGTTTCCTGATTCTTATGGTTCTTAGTGATGTCTATACACACACGGTTTATTCAACAAACATGCAGTATATGAAATAAAGAGAAAATAAATTATTGAACCGAAGAAAAGGATTTGCAGTATCATAGATTTAAAGGATTAAATGTCTGCATAATTTATTCGCTTCGAACCTGCATTGCTAGGTTTTATCTTTATCTTTCCATTGCCGCCATATTTTCCTGTTAACTGCCGATCCCATTTCCCGCTTCCTTTCCTCCTTCAATATTTTCCGCTTTAACTCTCCCTTTGGTCCTCTTTCGTCCCTTTACTCTCAGTACCGTTTCTCTCTCATCCTTCCTTTTCGCTGACGATACAAATTGCCTTGCACTCTCAGTGGTACTTCGACTGTCATTGGATAAAGTGAAAGGCAGGGAGAAGTTTGCTGGCCCGTGTTGACGGAGAGGAAGGAAAAAATCGCTTTCTCCGAGACCATCTAAACCATTTAGGAGGAATTTCGCTCGGTAGCACTTTACGGAGACAGAGGCCGAATCGTGCATGTGCACGGACGCATGTTCTAGCCAATTTTCTCGGGCGCCAAAAATAAATACTATCAAATTTATCGATTCGAAATTCAAAAGTATGCATGGTGCCTACTTACTATCGGAAAATTCCGTGACAAAATTTTAAAACTTTATTCGACAAATAATAATTTTTCATGTATTATTATAGTAGTTTTGTTAAAAGTGCTTCGGCAGCAAAGGTCATTTCGCAGATAGGCCCCCACCGGGAGTAGAACGCGTTCCCTACTTGGCTATACAGAAGCTAATTCATGTCTTATTATAACTTTTCAAAGAATTTCTTGAAGCAAAGCTAGGGGATTATCTAATCTAAATAATTAGTTTTAAGACGTAAACGATACTTGCAATACTAATATCATAAGTCATACGATGTTTCGACGTGGATACGCTAGTCCTTTTAGACTAAATAATATTATTTACTAATTGTATTCTGCAGTTTCCATGAGAGCAAAAAATAATTAAAGTAACGTTTCAGCTCGCGCAATGAAAATTAACACAGAAGAGTAAAATGAGGAAAAATTAACAGAATTAATTGAATGCCAGATTGAGAAAAAAAATAAAGTATTAAACTTTGCAAAATTAGAAATAAGTTAGAAATATAAAGAAACGGGAAAACAAATTGTATTTAAAGAACAAATGATGGAATATGTTATCCTTATAGAATCGTACCAAGGAACGATTTTGGAACGTAAATGTTATAAGATTCATGGTGTGGTACCTAACTCATAAGCATTTTATTTTTGCTAAGTTATAATCATGCACGATTTTAAGAATTGAGGATTGAGTATATAGGAAAAATAAACCTTAAAGTTCATTCGCTCCAATACGGCTTAGTATTTTTCTTGGTGCTCTGCTATATATCGTCGTTTCGCCCGTTAATCCACCAATAAGTCTTGGTTGCGTTTTTAGACTTCTCATTCATTAACAGCGGTGTTCCAACTTTCTTTTCTTTCTGCAGTGGTTCCAAACTGAAACGGAGAATACTTTAAGAAAAAGTTTCCAAGAATATTTAAATTATTAATGTTGTACCTCTTTCAGCGAGGACGAGTAATTTTTTCCTAAAGTTGGGGACGAGCAAAACTTTACGTTAACTCAACTACCGCACCCTGAAATCCCTCCGAATGGATCTGTGCCTTCTCTCACCCAATGAAACCACTCTCCCTTTAACCACACTGAGAGTTACGTGAAGCACACATAATTTACGTCCGATAGACAACTGGAAGCCATTGAATTCACGTAGAGGAAACATGAGAATCTGCAAGAAACCCTTCATAAATATTCAAAGTTCTGTACTCTAGTGATTCAATTACTCGACCGAAATGATATCGTTGTGTATTTTATGGTACATCTCGATTTTGGAGGAACAACTTGAACATTAAAATGTGCATGTAAATAAGAAATGACTTTGCAATCACCAAGCTGTATAGTTTATGAACGAACTGTGCAAGCGAAATTCAAATACTATGACAAGTTTAATTTTGGATTATTTTGCTCTACATTGCTTGCGCTAGTTACCCAATCATTTATTACTTCATAAATTATTTTCTGCGCCTTATTAGGTGGTAAATAAATCTCAGATATACTCGTTTCAGAATTATTTGTTTATCAATTATCATTTTTTGAACAGCTCCATTGTACTCCACTTGAATGAGCTTCTCCTGTTGAGATTTCACGTCATAGATGAATGTATCGATTACAAAAGAATTTATAAATGAAGAGGAAGCTTTTAACGGATGTTAAATTCATTCTAATATGTCAACATTTGAGCGGAATGAGATTGATATAAGCAAGCATAACAAAACTGACGAAATAAAATCAACATGTCCAAGCGTGAATATGTGGAACTCAACCCACATATTGAAAGAAAGTATACTTTGTAATCTGCACAACAGGTTTGTATTCGATTAGTTTCATCAACTAGCTGACACCTTAAAGTGTTCCTCTCCAGGAATTCCAGAAGGTGTCAACTCGTCATGTCAAGGAATTCCTTAAAATGTCAATTCGTAGACGAAACTAGTCGAATAAAAATCTGCTGTGGAAATTACTAAGTACTTTTACTTTCAGTATGTGTAACAGAAGAAAGATTAACAATTGGAAATGTCAATAACTGTGGAGATTGTAAGAAATATAATGCGTAGCTCTCGATACCTCTCATACGGGATGTAAGCAAAGATTAAATTTTGAGAAATTAAAGCAACATTCATATTTAACAGTTTCGTACTTTCGTTCGCGGTATTCATGTTTTATAATCTTCTTTGCTGCTAAGAGTGCTTATATTGGTGTTCTGAGTAGCTTAACGAAAGTATTTTTTTAAATATGCGAGCATATCTAATGACGAAAATAAATATTGTGAAAGGGAAAATAATATTTACTGTTGAATAAGTTGACAAAGTACTATCTTTTCAAGTTTTGAGAAATAACAATAAAAGATAGATATGAAAACAGCATCAAAACATTCGATGCACAATTTTCCAAATAAACAAAAGAATATTCTGTCCTTCCGATCTACAACGTACCGCTTCTTAATCCAAAAAGAAAAGAACGTAATTTTAAAGAAGAAATTTTATTGCTTCGCAACGGTGCTGGGATCCACGCCGTTTCTTCTGTATCCACAAGGATAATCAATCTAAAAGTTCGGACTTAAGAACCACGCTCTTGGTGGGAGTGAGAATCGTACAGGAATACTTCGCCAATCGCGAAACTTTGAGACAAGACCCCGTAGCAAACGAATGATACCACCCCGACCTCCATCTTAGAGGAGCAGTTGCAACTTTTTCGCCCTGCGAGAGATACTGGAATTGAAATTAATGAACCGTGGTCTGGAGACTCGTTTCTCTAAAGGAGCCCTTAATTAAGAGAAGATGCAATGGGTATCCCCGCTTGACAATTTCCACAGCTAGACGCCATGCAGTTCATGTCCTTCTTCGTGGAAACGCAAACAAACGTCACTCCAAATAATAAACTTGTTCCAAAGTTTTGACGTTTTCGGGGCATCTCGTGACAATTTGCTTTCCTCTGGATTCCAAGGATTTCTCTGTCAGAAAATGCTACAGTCGTTACACAGAGCGAACTATGTTAAAGATCAACATAGGTAAATTACCAATAAAATAGACATCGAGAAAATGGAACAGTCCAAAGAACTATGTATTTATAAAAATTATAAAAAATACTACACCACAAAACAAAAAGATCTTAAAAAGATCCGGGTTTCGAGGCCCCGCCTCATCTTCAGGGTTATATATAGGAATGGACTAGGAAATCTCTATTTCGTCCTTAAATAAAAACGTTTTATTATTAATGTTACTATTATTATTAGGTGTTATCCACATTCCTGAAGATGAGGCAGGGTATCGAAATCCGTATTGTTTTAATCTTGTCTTGAGGAGCAGTATATTTTATCATCATATCAATTCATATTATCATATTATATAGAATTTCCCAAGTGTCCGTCCGTCCGTATGTCCGTCCGTCCGCCCCCCTCCGTATATCAGAAACGGTTAGGTTTAGAGACACGCGGTAAACTGCGTTGGATTTCTAATAACTGGAAACCCCGGAGTACGTGATTTCATCTCCGGAAAGACCCGAAGTCGAATCCCGGAGCTAAAAATGTTTTTCCGTAAGATTACATGTGATTTTTCCTTTTCAAGAGTGCAAAGGCTTTCCTTCTTCATTAATTAAAATACCTAATTTTGAACGAATTTCCGTCAAACTTTGTTCATTAGAAGGTAAAATGTGCAACCAATCTTATTTTTGCCGTGTTTAAACATTGTAAAGTCCAATTTTTAAATAATATTACTTTTATTTCGAAATTCAATGGAAATCTTCTACTTTTTCTGAACTCGCTACGGCAACCGTCATTGTTGCCACGGAAGAATAAACAAGCATTAGAAAGAAGGG